>QRFJ01005037.1:0-284885 GCA_006176705.1 Cocos nucifera | reverse complement strand
TAATTAAGAATTAAGTTTATGGAATATTAATTAGGTCTAAAATTGAGAATTTCAGATCTAAGACATATTCATAATACTGGGTTCGGGCTTGGGTAGCTCAATTAGGTCTAAGCGGTTGATCAAACCGAATCAAGAGTTGGTTAGATGGGATCAACAATGCTTAAATTGACCAGCCTAATAGGATTAAGTCTGGGTCAAGATCGAGTCACGATCAAGCAAGACCTAATTAGGCTCAGAGGTTAGAGTCTGGATTGTAGGCTAACCCAATTGGTTCTGACTCAACAATTTGGTGTCTAAGGTAAGTTTGGCACAGACGACCGACTGGTTTTTAATTGGAAGCTACTCGACCTGAATGCGTTCTTGTACGAGTTAATGGCATATTCCTTCCACCGGTCTCACTTACCTGGCCATATCTGTTGACACAGTTCTGATCTGAGGTGGTCAATAATCCGAGCTGACCCATGCCACTAGGTTAGTCATAATTGTTATGACTAAGCCAAGTCTAGTTTAATGAGACCTGAATCAATTCTCCCTAAGAAAAGATTAAGTCCGAGGTCTTCCACCATTGTAGATGTGCGGGCCCTTCCCGGGGTTGATTGTTCTCGGCTGGATACAGTGGCTCAGTTGCACCGGGAAGACGCAACCATGTCTATTAGGCATTGGATGCTATGGGCTGGAGGATGAGTTGGGCTCAATATTCCGGATACGGTGAGAGACCCAATTAGGAACCCAGTCTATGCAAATGGTGGGTCTGACTTAACTAAGGAGTGGATCAATATTCCGGATACGGTGAGATTCATGAATTAGAGACCAAGTTTGGGTGCACCATGATTAGAGAATCATTGAACAAGAGTTGTTCACTCATTGGCTAACCCATCACCAATAACTGTTAGGTGAGGTGATGAGTCAGTTGGTGAGACCGCACCACCCACTAGAAATCATCAATCGCGGAGATTTTCGCATCTCTACAGAGGGAGTGTAGGGATCCGAGAAAATAGTGGGAGCTAATTTGTTTAAAAATAAAATCCCTAAACAAATTGGTCAAGTCAAAATTACAGTATCTAACTAGAATCTTTGACTCTCTACAGGAAAATGTCTGCGTCCAACCCACTGGCACGTATCCTAGACACACATAGACTGACTGGACCCAATTATAAAGATTGGCTCAGGAACTACAAAATTGTTTTGGGTTCAGAGAAGTTAACACATGTTTTGGACCAGGACCCTCCCACCTTACCAGCTCGTCCATCCACTGAACAGAGAGCGTCTCTGGAAAAATGGATTGACGAAGACAATAAGGCCAGATACTACATGTTGGGCTCGATGTCTGATGAGCTCCAGCGCCAACATGAAGATATCGGGACTGCTCGCCAAATGTTGGCTCACCTGCAGGAGATGTTTGGTGAACAGAGTCGCGCAGCCAAATATCAAGTCACGAAATGACTTTTTAAGGCTAAGATGCGTGATGGGCAGTCAGTCCAAGATCACTGTCTGACAATGATCAAGGACATGGAAGAGCTTGAGAAGCTCGGTGTGAAGTTGGACTTGGACTTGCAGAATGATATTATTCTGCAATCCTTGACTGATGCATATGGGCAATTCATCATGAATTACCACATGCATAAACTTCAAAATTCCTTGGCCGAGTTGATGAATATGCTGGTTACCGCTGAGCTTTCTATGAAAGGTTCTAAAGGCTCAGTTCTTGCTATGGAACGGACTTCTTCCAAAAGAAAGTCTTATGGAAAGAAAAAGAAGTCTGTGAAAAAGCAAAAGGTAGAAGGATCAAAGAAGAAGAAGGCAGAACCGAAGAAGAAGGTCGATGGCAAAGGAAAGTGTTTCCATTGCAACAGCGACGGCCATTGGAAGCGGAACTGCCCTACTTACCTGGCCACCCTGAAGAACAAGAAGGAAGGTCCTTCTGGAGGTATGCTCGTTATTGAGTCTAACCTTACGGTTTCTTCTGCATCCAGTTGGGTGCTTGACTCTGGTTCTAGTGCTCATCTGTGCACTTCTATGCAGGGTCTTGAGGATAGCAGGAGGCTGAGGGATGGAGACATGATCCTACGCATCGGTAATGGAGCAAGAGTTGCTGCAGTAGCCGTGGGAACATACCCTCTTCGATTACCATCTGGTTTAGACTTAGTTTTGAAAGACTGTTATTATGTGCCTGCAGCTAGCAGGAATTTGATTTCTGTTTCATGCTTAGCACAAGAAGGTTATGTGATCACCTTCTTTAAGGACCATTGTAACATTCTTTATGAAAGAAATAAAATTGCAAATGGTTTCCTTATTAATGGTCTTTATCAGCTACATATTGATGTACCTGTTCTAACTATCGAGCAAAACGTGAATGCCAAACGACCTAGGGATAGTCCAAACGACAGATATCTATGGCACCTGAGATTAGGTCATATAGCAGAAGATAGGATCAACAAATTGGAGAAAAATGGGCTATTGAGTCCATTGACTTTCCGAGTCATATCCAACTTGTGAATCTTGTCTTCAAGGCAAAATGACTAAACTCCCTTTTGTTGGACATGGGGAGAGGGCCACAGATCTCCTTGCCCTAGTACATACTGATGTGTGCGGCCCATTTGATGTGCCGGCTAGAGGCAATTTTGTCTACTTCATTACCTTTACCGATGATCTGTCTAGGTATGGGTATGTGTATCTTATGAGACACAAGTCTGAAGCTTTTGAAAAGTTCAAAGAATTCAGACATGAAGTAGAAAAACAAACTGGAAAACCCATTAAGGTTCTTCGATCAGATCGAGGAGGTGAATACCTTAGCCGGGAATTCCTAGACTATCTTAAGGAAAATGGCATAGTCTCTCAATGGACTCCACCAGGAACACCTCAACTCAACGGGGTTTCAGAACGGAGAAATCGGACTCTATTGGATATGGTTCGATCCATGATGAGCTTCACAGACCTCCCTGATTTTCTTTGGGGACATTCATTATTAACTTCAATTTATCTACTGAATAGGGTTCCCTCTAAAACCGTTCCTACCACACCGTATGAGATATGGCACGGTAAGAAACCAAGTCTGAGTCATCTCAGAATTTGGGGTTGTCCGGCTCATGTCAAAAGACAACAAGCGGACAAGTTAGAGTTTAGGTCCTTTAGAGCTCGATTCATAGGATATCCTAAAGAGTCATTAGGATACTATTTCTACATTCCAGAAGACCACAATGTGATTGTGAGTCGACATGCCATATTTCTTGAAAAATAGTTTATTCAAGATAGTGGCATTGGAAAGCAGATTAAGCTTGATGAGAAAGTCTCACAAGCAGAAAGAGCTAAGGACCAAGTGGAACCAAATCAGGTTGAGCCAATAAGAACACTACCTCCTCCACCTCGTAGATCGGAAAGAGTTTCCCGTCCCCCTGAAAGATACTTAGGTATTATTTCAGAGGATGTAGAGGAAATGTTCCTCATAGGTAATGGTGCTCATGGTGATGATCCCAAAACCTACAACGAGGCGATATCAGATATCGACTCCGAGAAATGGCTTGAGGCAATGAAGTCAGAAATTCGACTCGATGCACTCAAACCAAGTCTGGACCTTGGTAGATCCACCAGAAGGTATAGTACCTATTGGGATGTAAATGGATCTTCAAGAGAAAGATTGGTGCAGATGGGAATGTGGAGACATTCAAGGCTAGACTGGTGGCAAAAGGTTATAGTCAACGTGAAGGCATTGACTATCAGGATACCTTTTCCCCAGTAGCTATGCTAAAATCCATCCGCACATTGCTTGCTGTTGCAGCCTATTTCGATTATGAAATATGGCAAATGGACGTGAAAACGGCATTCCTAAATGGATATCTTGAGGAAGATATCTATATGGAACAGCCGCTAGGTTTCACATCCAGTGATACTGATCACAAGGTTTGCAAGCTGCAAAGGTCCATATATGGACTTAAGCAAGCATCTCGGAGCTGGAACACTCGTTTCAATGATGTGATCAAAAAGTTTGGTTTCATCAAAAACGAAGAGGAACCATGTGTTTTCAAAAGGGTCAGTGGGAGCGCTGTTGTCTTCCTCGTATTGTACGTGGATGACATCCTCCTTATTGGGAATGATATTCCCATGTTGACATCAGTCAAGATGTGGTTGTCCAAGGAATTCTCCATGAAAGACCTAGGTGAAGCATCCTTTATTCTAGGAATTAAGGTCTATAGGGATAGACCGAATAGGATGCTAGGACTTTCACAGAAGATGTACATAGAGGAAGTACTAAAGAGGTTTAGTATGGAAAACTCTAAGAGGGGATTAATACCCTTCAGACATGGTATTCATCTTTCCAAGAAGATGTGCCCCAGCACACCTGAGGAAATAGAACGCATGAGCAAGATCCCTTATGCTTCTGCAATAGGGAGCCTCATGTATGCCATGCTATGTACACGACCTGATATAGCCCATGCTGTGAGTGTCACAAGCAGATATCAGTCAAATCCAGGTGAAGAACACTGGACTTCTGTGAAATGTATCCTTAAGTACTTGAGAAGAACTAAGGATATGATGTTGGTCTTTGGTAATGGAGAACTCCAAGTTCAGGGATACACAGACTCGGACTTCATGTCCGATATAGATGATCGAAAGTCGACATCTGGAAGTCTGTTTGTGTGCAATGGTGGAGCTGTCAGCTGGAAGAGTTCCAAGCAAACTGTGATAGCAGATTCCACCATGGAAGCAGAATATATAGCTGCATCAGAGGCTGCAAAGGAAGCATTCTGGTACAAGAAGTTTGCTGCAGAAATTGGAGTAATGCCATCAGATGCCATTCCTCTTTACTGCGACAACAATGGCGCCATAGCCCTTGCTAAGGAGCCGAGGTCTCACCAGAAGTCCAAGCACATTGAGCGGCGATATCATCTCATCCGCGATTACCTTGAGAAAGGTTACGTTGAGGTCAAGAGAGTCAACTCCACAGATAATGTGGCAGACCCACTTACAAAGCCGTTGGGCCAGCAGAAGATCGAAGCCCACCTTGAGAAGATGGGACTTAGACTTGTAGCCAATTGGCTTTAGGACAAGTGGGAGATTGTTAGATATATGTGCCCTAGAAGCCAGAATTGGCTGACACTTGTAATACACTTCTAGGGGCAAAATTGTAATTTTGACTATAATTAATAAATGGGTTATTTTCTATCACACATGTGTATTTAGTGTCTGTGATACATCCTTTGAGTTAATGGTAATGATAATTCATATTTTCAAGAGTTGAAAATTTAAGACATGAATAATCATTATTAACTCATAAAAGCTCCCGACCATAGGATCATCACGAGGATGGTGATTGATCCGGAAGGTTGGTGTACGATCGCTTCTCTTTAGTAGATGAGTCTTGAGTCTACGGTGTGGAGACACCGGAGCGAGAGTACAGGTACTCGTTAGAGAACGAGGGCACTGAGCGTGACCACCTCGAGTAGTCATTAGGGAGTCTACCTTCTCGTCAATGACTGACTCGATGCTGCAGTAGTGTGTCTGGTTCTTTGACCTGAGATGCATCGGCAGTTCACCTTGAGGGTGTTATAGTTTGACTACACCATTACTCGGTCTCCTAGCCATATGGAACCCTGAGGTGTATGTTGGCTATGACATGTTCATTGTAGGAACTGGATTGCATCAAGATGGGATCTATCTACCTCGGTGGTAGAGGAGTAGCCCTATGATGATCATGAGAATCAAGTCCTGAAGCCCATGGCCATGGCAGAGTGAAATAATAGAAAGAGTTTCTATTTAGATTTTCACATTGGACTCGAATCGAATGATTACATCATATGACAGAGACTAGGGTTTGACGAGTTCACCTTAACCCTAATCTGATCGGGGCTCAAGATAGAAGAACTGAATCACACAGGTAGCTGCACCAAGAGGTTCGCATTCAGCTCTGATGGGTTGCCACCATATACTGCTAGGTGTCACTGGTGGATTTTGGGAGCAATTAGAATGATTTAGATGATCGATCATTCTAGCTGTTCGAATCAGAAGAGTTCTGATCCATCGAAAGGAGTTTCGATGATGTCGATGATAGAGATCATGACATATCCCATTACCATACAGAACTGAACCTAACTGGGTCACACAAACAA
Source organism: Cocos nucifera (assembly GCA_006176705.1). Taxonomy (NCBI): domain Eukaryota; kingdom Viridiplantae; phylum Streptophyta; class Magnoliopsida; order Arecales; family Arecaceae; genus Cocos; species Cocos nucifera. The sequence goes on along the minus strand of QRFJ01005037.1, from coordinate 278,781 downwards.
GGGTTTGAATCTGGTGATCATCAATTGAACTGATCTAGTTCAATTGATCTGAATGAGATTCAATTAGGTTCAAGGAAATCGTGCTAGCACTCGATTGAACCTAACGTTCTTCTTTTGCTATCATAAATAAGTTGTCCTGTCTGAGCCAAAGGAGTTTGTGCTCAAACAGAGGCCTTCATATGGTCTGACTGGAGGTTGTCCAAGTCAGAATAGGTTGTCTTATTTGTAAGACATTACCTGCCATTTTTGGTCACCTGCCATTTCTTGTTCTTTGACTTTGGTCAAAAGTCTACCTTTGACTGGTCAAACGTTGACCATTGATCCTTTGACTTTTGACCACATGTCATGCACCTATTGGAGAGCTGGTGGGGGCTTGTCCCCCTGCCAGAACCTGGCAAGGAGATGGGCGCACGCCAAGGGAGGCGTGAGCCCAAGTAAGAGGCGCCATAGGAGTCCTTGTTGGGACAAGGACTCCATCTCCCTTTAGGATTCCAATGAGAGTTCTTCTAAGAATCCAGTTTGACTGGTCCAAGGCACTCTCCAAGTAGGAATCCAGGGGACTCTAATCCCACCAATCAGATTTAGATCTGATTTCACAAAGGGTTGTGATTGGTTGGGAGGAAGATGACTTGGATCACGCTTAGTCTATATAAGAGACCCAGCGCCCAAGTGAAAAAATCAATCAAGAAGCAATCTTCCCACGCCCCAAGGCTGCCTCTCTCCCCTTTCTCCACGCCATACTCTCTTCTCCCCTTGCTCTCCACGTCCAAAAGTGTTTTGGATTTGGATTGGTGCGATTTAGATCAAGAAAAGGAGATCAAAAGCAAGAAGGCTGCGCTGCTGCGAAGAACGACTGCAGATCTTCAAAAGGAGTTTTGAAGATCCTCCAGATCAGATCCAGATCTGATTTTTGGAGGCGTGATAGAGAAGAAGAGGATCTCCAGATCCAGCCCGAGTGGATACCGGTAGAGGCCAGGCGCTTGCGTGGCTTGATCCAGAACCTTCCGCTGCAAACAGGATCATCAACAGGGTAATAGGATTACCCTATTCAGGTAAATTGAATGTGATTTAATTTATCCTTTTCATTTAATTTTTATTAAATAAATAAGAATCAGATCTGAAGCATCCCTGATCTGATATAGATCTAAGAGAAAAAATTTTTGAAATATATCTCTTGATCTGATCAGATCTGAACGAACCTGGTCAGGAAAATCAGGATTTCCCTTCATGTCCATCCCCTACTGAGCAAACAGCCATGGAGCACTCAAGGGTGTAAGTTTAGAAGCTGGCCTTTGAATGTTTGCACTTCTCTGACAGCAGTCATATTTTTTGACATACTCTATAGAATCATGGTACAAGGTTGGCCAATAGTAACCCTATCGAAGTACTCTGTGTGATAAGGATCTGGCCCCTACATGACTTTCGTAGATTTCTTCATGCACTTTTCATAACGCAAAGTTGGCTTCTGAAGGTTTGAGACATCTTAAGAGCGGTAAGGAATATGACCTTTTATACAGCTTGCCTTCATACAGAACATATTAGGAGGCTTAATTTTGAGTTTTTGAGCTTCTTTCAGATCATAAGGAAGAGCTCCATCTTTGAGATAAGCAACCAATGGGTCAATCCAACATGACTCATGGTCGATTTACATTACAGACTGTTGCCCTTCCAAACTTGGGTGTTTTAGGACTTTGAAGAAGACCTCCTTGGGTAGCTCAGTCGGGGCTAGTGTTGCCAACTTTGAGAGAAGGTCGGCCCTAGTATTTTTCATTCTTGGGATTTGCTTGATGTCAAAACTATTGAAAGTCGGAGTCAAGCTCTTTACTTTCTTGAGATATTTTATCATGCTTTCTTCTCGAGCCTCATAATCGCCATTAACTTGTCCAACCACCAGTTGGGATTCATTTTAGACTTAGAGTCAATCTGCTTTTAATTCTTCAATGATCCTTAACCTTGCAATCAAAGCATCATATTCGGCCCCATTATTAGTCACAGGGAACTTAAAGCGCAGTGCATATTCAATGACGACACCTTCTGGGATAACCAAGATCACCCCACACCTAAACCAGAAGCATTGGACGAGTCGTCTACATATAGGGCCCAAAAATCTTTAGGAAGGTTGGCTCTTTCTTTAGAGAAACTTGATTATAACCATGGAATATCAACTTCATTCTGTTCAAGCTCGGCTTCATCCGGAATGGTGCATTCAACTATAAAATCTGCCAAAATTTGGACATTGATTGATGGCTGAGGCTGGTAGTTGATGTCAAACTTGGTGAGCTTTATTGCTCATTTCACTATTCTTCCAAAGGCATCCATTTGATGAAGAACTTTTTTGATTGGTTGATCAGTGAGGAGGGTTATGGTGTGCCCTTGGAAGTAAGGTCAAAGTCTTTGGACTGCAACCAGTAGGGCAAAAGTTAGTTTTTCTAACTTAGTATACATGATCTCGGTGTCCCTCAAGACTCGACTTATATAGTAGATCGATCTCTATACTTTTGCCTCTTATTTGACTAGAACTATCGCAAGGGCCGCTGGGGAGACCGCCAGGTACAAAAATAATCTCTCTTTGGGTTTGGGATTTGCTAATAGGGCAGATGAGCAGAGGTAAACTTTGAGCTCTTTAAAGGCTTATTGACATTCAGTGGTCCAGCAGAAGTTCTTCAACCATTTTAGGACTTGAAAGAAGGGCATGCATCACTCGGCCAACCTCAAGATGAAGCGATTCAAGACTGCCACCTTTTCGATCGGGCGTTGAATCTCTTTGATTGATCTTGGAGTAGTCATCGCTTGAATGGCCCGAATCTTCTCCGAATTTACTTCAATTCTATGCTTTGACACCATGAATCCCAAAAACTTCTCCAAAGTCATGTCGAAGGCGCACTTAGTTGGGTTCAGCTTCATCCTGTACCTCCTAAAGATGCTGAAGATCTCTTCAAAGTTGGTAATGTGATTTATTGAAGCTTGGCTCTTGACAAGCATGTCATCTACATATATCTCTATGTTGCGGTTGATCTGCTCCTTGAAAATTTTATTGATCAGGCGCTAGTATATTGCTGCTGCATTTTTGAGTCCAAAAGGCATAATCCTATAATAGTAAACACCATGATCAGAAATAAAAGTAGTTTTCTCTCATCTTCTGGTGCCATCCGGATTTGGTTATAGCTGAAAAAGGCATCCATGGAAGTGAGGAGCTCATGGCATAAGGTTGCATCCATCGGTTGATCAATCCTGAGCAGGGGGTAGCTATCTTTTGGACAAACTTTATTTAGCTTTTTGAAGTCTATGTACATTCTCCACTTGCTGTTCGCCTTGTTGACGAGCACAACATTGGAGACCCAGTTTAGATAGTTGACTTCTTAGATGAATCCGGCCTTGAGGAGCTTGTCAACTTCATTTGTAATTACTTTCTGTTTCTCTGGGGCATGGCTACACATCTTCTCCTTCACTGGCTGATGCTTGGGATCTACGGTTAGACAATGTTCCATGACTTTAGCATCTATTCTGAGCATGTCGTTAGGGATCCAAGCAAAAACATCTGCATTCCTTCACAAAAATTCGACAAGCTGCTCTTGTATCTCTTTTGCTAGATTGGAACCAATCTATACCATGTGCTCCACATTTTCATCATTCAGAGGGATAGAAACAAGATCTTCCATGGGCTCACCCCCTTTTCAGTCAGATCATCGTGGATATCCAGCCCATCAATCGGATAAGGATCTGACTGCTCATCCCTCTACAAGATGATTGAATAGCAATGTCTTTCCAAAGCTTTATCTCCTCTGACTTCTCCAATCCTATAGCTTATTGGAAACTTCATTTTCAAAAAGTAGGTCGACACCACTGCCCAAAGTACGTTTAGACCAGATCGGTTGAGAATTACATTGTAAGTCGATGGAGCTTTTACTACTAGAACGTCCTGTTAGATATATGTGCCCTAGAAGCTAGAATTGGCTGACACTTGTAATACACTTCTAGGGGCAAAATTATAATTTTGACTATAATGAATAAAATGGGTTATTTTCTATCACATATGTGTATTTAGTGTCTGTGATACATCCTTTGAGTTAATGGTAATGATAATTCATATTTTCAAGAGTTGAAAATTTAAGATATGAATAATCATTATTAACTCATAAAATGATCCCGACCATAGGACCATCACGAGGATGATGATTGATCCAGAAGGTTGGTGTACAATCGCTTCTCTTTAGTAGATGAGTCTTGCGTCTATGGTGTGGAGACACTGGAGCGAGAGTACAGGTACTCGTTAGAGAACGAGGGCACTGAGCGTGACCACCTCGAGTAGTCATTAGGGAGTCTACCTTCTCGTCAATGACTGACTCGATGCTGCAGTAGTGTGTCTGGTTCTTTGACCTGAGGTGCATCGGCAGTTCACCTTGAGGGTGTTATAGTTTGACTACACCATTACTCGATCTCCTAGCCATATGGAACCCTGAGGTGTATGTTGGCTATAGCATGTTCATTGTAGGAACTGGATTGGCATCAAGATGGAATCTATCTACCTCGGTGGTAGAGGAGCAGCCCTATGATGATCATGAGAATCAAGTCCAGAAGTCCATGGCCATGGCAGAGTGAAATAATAGAAAGAGTTTCTATTTAGATTTTCACATTCGGACTTCGAATCGAATGATTACATCATATGACAGAGACTAGGGTTTGACGAGTTCACCTTAACCCTAATCTGATCGGGGCTCAAGATAGAAGAACTTAATCACACAGGTAGCTGCACCAAGAGGTTCGCATTCAGCTCTGATGGGTTGCCACCATATACTGCTAGGTGTCACTGGTGGATTTTGGGAGCAATTAGAATGATTTAGATGATCGATCATTCTAGCTGTTCGAATCAGAAGAGTTCTGATCCATCGAAAGGAGTTTCGATGATGTCGATGATAGAGATCATGACATATCCCATTACCATACAGAACTGAACCTAACTGGGTCACACAAACAAGGGTTTGAATCTGGTGATCATCAATTGAACTGATCTAGTTCAATTGATCTGAATGAGATTCAATTAGGTTCAAGGAAATCGTGCTAGCACTCGATTGAACCTAACGTTCTTCTTTTGCTATCATAAATAAGTTGTCCTGACTGAGCCAAAGGAGTTTGTGCTCAATCAGAGGCCTTCATATGGTCTGACTGGAGGTTGTCCAAGTCAGAAAAGGTTGTCTTATTTTGTAAGACATTACCTGCCATTTTTGGTCACCTGCCATTTCTTGTTCTTTGACTTTGGTCAAAAGTCTACCTTTGACTGGTCAAATGTTGACCATTGACACTTTGACTTTTGACCACATGTCATGCACCTATTGGAGAGCTGGTGGGGGCCTGTCCCCCTGCCAGAACCTGGCAAGGAAGAGGGCGCACGCCACCCTTGGCGTGTGCCCAAGTTGGAGGCGCCTAGGAGTCCTTGTTGGACAAGGACTCCATCTCCTTTTTGGATTCCAATTAGAGTTCTCCTAAGAACCAACTTTGACTGGTCTTAGGCCCTCTAAGGAGGAATCCAGGGGACTCTATTCCCACCAATCAGATTTAGATCTGATTTCACAAAGGGTTGTGATTGGTTGGGAAGAAGAGGAGTTGGATCACAGCTAGTCTATAAATAAGACCCTGCGCCCAACCCAGATTGTGATTGAAAAAAAAGTTTGAGAAACCCCATGCCCCAAGGCTGCCTCTCCCTTCCTTCCTCCATGCCAAACTCACCTTCTCCCTCTCCTCTCCACGTCCAAAAGGAGTTTTGGACCTTGGTTGGTGCGATTCCAGATCAAAGAAAGGCGATCAAAAGCAAGAAGGCTGCGCTGCTGCAAAGGACGACTGCTGATCTTCAAAAGAGTTTTGAAGATCCTCCAGATCAGATCCAGATCTGATTTTTGGAGGATGTGATAGAGAAGAAGAGGATCTCCAGATCCAAGCCCTGAGTGGATACCGGTAGAGGCCAGGCGCTTGCATGGCTAGATCCAGAACCTTCCGCTGCAAACAGGATCATCAACAGGGTAATAGGATTACCCAAATCAGGTAAATTAAATTTGATTTAATTTATCTTATTTTATTTTATTTATTAAAATAATAAGAATTCAGATCTAAAACATCTCAAGATCTGATTGGATCAAAGAAAAAAATTTTTGAAATATATCTCTTGATCTGATCAGATCTGAACGAACCTGGACCGGGAAATCAGGATTTTCCCTTCAACTGGTATCAGAGCCATGGTTCTAAAATTGTTTAGATCTGATTTTAAATTTATTTTAATTAAAAAATAAGTGATTTTAGATGTCACATGAGATGTGATCAGATCTGAAATCAGAAAAAATTAAAATTAAATGATTTGGATCTAAGATTAGAAGATATGCATGACTAGTTCTAGAATAGAATAGTTCTATAGAATAGTCTTGCATGTTTTTGATTTAATCTGATTAAATCATATTTTAGATCCTTTTATTTACTATTTTTTGATATTATAAGTATTATAATAACATCTAAAAAATAGTAAATAAAAATTATTTAATTTTAAATATCATATGAGATATGATTGATGCATGTCTAGACTAGTTGTAGAATAGTTCTACATAATTATCTAGATTAGAATTTATTTTGATTAGATCAATTTAAATCTAATTTTTTAGATTATTATGAGATAATTTAGATCTGAAAATATGCATGATTATGATACATGAGATGTATGCAAAATATGCCATGATTAGATCTAATTTGTATATGAGATATATGATATAGATCTAAAACTATTTTGTAGTATTGCATGTTCCTGATTAAGGCGTTCCTCTTGGCCGTCCGGTCATAAGAACGAAGAAGGGTTTAAAGGCCCTCTCTTCCCATTCGATGGGGTGTTCTTATGATGTGTAGGGGTGCTGCGTGTTCGTCCTTAATCAGAAACCCAAAACTTACTTTCTGCAAAACCCTAGATCCTGAAACCCTAGGATTTATTGTGCATATTTTGTTTATGAACCCTACTTAATTAAAGAATTAAGATTATGGAAATATTAATTAGGTCTAAAATTGAGAATTTTAGATCTAAGACATATTCATAATACTGGGTTCGGGCTTGGGTAGCTCAATTAGGTCTAAGCGGTTGATCAAACCGAATCAAGAGTTGGTTAGATGGGATCAACAATGCTTAAATTGACCAGCCTAATAGGATTAAGTCTGGGTCAAGATCGAGTCACGATCAAGCAAGACCTAATTAGGCTCAGAGGTTAGAGTCTGGATTGTAGGCTAACCCAATTGGTTCTGGACTCAACAATTTGGTGTCTAAGGTAAGTTTGGCACATACGACCGACTGGTTTTTAATTGGAAGCTACTCGACCTGAATGCATTCTTGTACGAGTTAATGGCATATTCCTTCCACCGGATCTCACTTACCTGGCCATATCTGTTGACACAGTTCTGATCTGAGGTGGTCAATAATCCGAGCTAACCCATGCCACTAGGTTAGTCATAATTGTTATGACTAAGACAAGTCTAGTTTAATGAGACCTGAATCAATTCTCCCTAAGAAAAGATTAAGTCTGAGGTCTTCCACCATTGTAGATGTGCGGGCCCTTCCCGGGGTTGATTGTTCTCGGCTGGATACAGTGGCTCAGTTGCACCGGAAAAGATGCAACCATGTCTATTAGGCATTGGATGCTATGGGCTGGAGGATGAGTTGGGCTCAATATTTTGGATACGGTGAGAGACTCAATTAGGAACCCAGTCTATGCAAATGGTGGGTCTGACTTAACTAAGGAGTGGATCAATATTTTGGATACGGTGAGATTCATGAATTAGAGACCAAGTTTGGGTGCACCATGATTAGAGAATCATTGAACAAGAGTTGTTCACTCATTGGCTAACCCATCACCAATAACTGTTAGGTGAGGTGATGAGTCAGTTGGTGAGACCGCACCACCCACTAGAAATCATTAATCGTGGAGATTTTTGCATCTCTACAGAGGGAGTGTAGGGATCCGAGAAAATAGTGGGAGCTAATTTGTTTAAAAATAAAATCCCTAAATAAATTGGTCAAGTCAATAATTACAAGTATCTAACTAGAATCTTTGACTCTCTATAGAAAAATGTCTGCGTCCAACCCATTGGCACGTATCCTGGACACACATAGACTGACCGGACCCAATTATAAAGATTGGCTCAGGAACTACAAAATTATTTTGGACTTCGAGAAGTTAACCCATGTATTGGACCAGGACCCTCCCACCTTACCAGCCCGTCCATCCACTGAATAAAGAGCATCTCTGAAAAATGGATAGACGAAGATAATAAGGCCAGATATTACATGTTGGGCTCGATGTCTGATGAGCTCCAGTGCCAACATGAAGATATCGGGACTGCTCGCCAAATGTTGGCTCACCTGCAGGAGATGTTTGGTGAACAGAGTCGCGCAGCCAAATATCAAGTCACGAAATGACTTTTTAAGGCTAAGATGCATGATGGGCAGTCAGTCCAAGATCACTGTCTGATGATGATCAAGGACATGGAAGAGCTTGAGAAGCTCGGTGTGAAGTTAGACTTGGATCTGCAGAATGATATTATTCTGCAATCCTTGACTGATGCATATGGGCAATTCATCATGAATTACCACATGCATAAACTTCAAAATTCCTTGGCCGAATTAATGAATATGCTGGTTACCGCTGAGCTTTCTATGAAAGGTTCTAAAGGCTCAGTTCTTGCTATGGAATGGACTTCTTCCAAAAGAAAGTCTTATGGAAAGAAAAAGAAGTCTGTGAAAAAGCAGAAGGTGGAAGGAGCAAAGAAGAAGAAGGCAGAGCCGAAGAAGAAGGCCGCTGGCAAAGGAAAGTGTTTCCATTGCAACAGCGACGGCCATTGGAAGCGGAACTGCCCTACTTACCTGGCCACCCTGAAGAACAAGAAGGAAGGTCCTTCTGGAGGTATGCTCGTTATTGAGTCTAACCTTATGGTTTCTTCTGCATCCAGTTGGGTGCTTGACTCTGGTTCTAGTGCTCATCTGTGCACTTCCATGCAGGGTCTTGAGGATAGCAGGAGGCTGAGGGATGGAGACATGATCCTACGCATCGGTAATGGAGCAAGAGTTGCTGCAGTAGCCGTGGGAACATACCCTCTTCGATTACCATCTGGTTTAGACTTAGTTTTGAAAGACTGTTATTATGTGCCTGCAGCTAGCAGGAATTTGATTTCTGTTTCATGCTTAGCACAAGAAGGCTATGTGATTACCTTCTTTAAGGACCATTGTAACATTCTTTATGAAAGAAATAAAATTGCAAATGGTTTTCCTTATTAATGGTCTTTATCAGCTACATATTGATGTACCTATTTTCTAACTATCGAGCAAAACGTGAATGCCAAACGACCTAGGGATAGTCCAAATGATAGATATCTATGGCACCTGAGATTAGGTCATATAGCAGAAGATAGGATCAACAAATTGGAGAAAAATGGGCTATTGAGTCCATTGACTTTCGAGTCATATCCAACTTGTGAATCTTGTCTTCAAGGCAAAATGACTAAACTCCCTTTTGTTGGACATGGGGAGAGGGCCACAGATCTCCTTGCCCTAGTACATACTGATGTGTGCGGCCCATTTGATGTGCCGGCTAGAGGCAATTTTGTCTACTTCATTACCTTTACCGATGATCATCTAGGTATGGGTATGTGTATCTTATGAGACACAAGTCTGAAGCTTTTGAAAAGTTCAAAGAATTCAGACATGAAGTAGAAAAATAAACTGGAAAACCCATTAAGGTTCTTCGATCAGATCGAGGAGGTGAATACCTTAGCCGAAAATTCCTAGACTATCTCAAGAAAAATGGCATAGTCTCTCAATGGACTCCACCAGGAACACCTCAACTCAATGGGAGTTTCAGAATGGAGAAATCGGACCTCTATTGGATATGGTTCGATCCATGATGAGCTTCACAGACCTCCCTAATTTCTTTGGGGACACTCATTGTTAACTTCAATTTATCTACTGAATAGGGTTCCCTCTAAAACCGTTCCTACCACACCGTATGAGATATGGCACGGTAAGAAACCAAGTCTGAGTCATCTCAGAATTTGGGGATTGTCCGGCTCATGTCAAAAGACAACAAGCGGACAAGTTAGAGTTTAGGTCCTTTAGAGCTCGATTCATAGGATATCCTAAAGAGTCATTAGGATACTATTTCTACATTCCAGAAGACCACAATGTGATTGTGAGTCGACATGCCATCTTTCTTGAAAAATAGTTTATTCAAGATAGCGGCATTGGAAAGCAGATCAAGCTTGATGAGAAAGTCTCACAAGAACAACGAGCTAAGGACCAATTGGAACCAAATCAGGTTGAGCCAATAAGAACACTACCTCCTCCACCTCATAGATCGGAAAGAGTTTTCCATCCCCCTGAAAGATACTTAGGTATTATTTCAGAGGAAGTAGAGAAAATGTTCCTCGTAGGTAATGGTGCTCATGGTGATGATCCCAAAACCTACAACGAGGCGATATCAGATATCGACTCCGAGAAATGGCTAGAGGCAATGCAGTCAGAAATTGACTCGATGCACTCAAACCAAGTCTGGACCTTGGTAGATCCACCAGAAGGTATAGTACCTATTGGGTGTAAATGGATCTTCAAGAGAAAGATTGGTGCAGATGGAAAATGTGGAGACATTCAAGGCTAGACTAGTGGCAAAAGGTTATAGTCAACGCGAAGGCATTGACTATCAGGATACCTTTTTCATCAGTAGCTATGCTAAAATCCATCCGCACATTGCTTGCCTGTTGCAGCCTATTTTGATTATGAAATATGGCAAATGGACGTGAAAATGGCATTCTTAAATGGATATCTTGAGGAAGATATCTATATGGAACAGCCGCTAGGTTTCACATCCAGTGATACTGATCACAAGGTTTGCAAGCTGCAAAGGTCCATATATGGACTTAAGCAAGCATCTCGGAAGCTGGAACACTCATTTTCAATGATGTGATCAAAATTAGTTTGGATTTCATCAAAAATGAAGAGGAACCATGTGTTCTTCAAAAAGGATCAGTGGGAGCGCTGTTGTCTTCCTCGTATTGTACGTGGATGACATCCTCCTTATTGGAGAATGATATTCCCATGTTGACCACAGTCAAAATATGGTTGTCCAAGGAATTCTCCATGAAAGACCTAGGTGAAGCATCCTTTATTCTAGGAATTAAGGTCTATAGGAGATAGACCGAATAGGATGCTAGGACTTTCACAGAAGATGTACATAGAGGAAGTACTAAAGAGGTTTAGTATGGAAAACTCTAAGAGGGGATTAATACCCTTCAGACATGGTATTCATCTTTCCAAGAAGATGTGCCCCTAGCACACCTGAGGAAATAGAATGCATGAGCAAGATCCCTTATGCTTCTGCAATAGGGAGCCTCATGTATGCCATGCTATGTACACGACCTGATATAGCCCATGCTGTGAGTGTCACAAGCAGATATCAGTCAAATCCAGGATGAAGAACACTGGAACTTCTATGAAATGTATCCTTAAGTACTTAAGAAGAACTAAGGATATGATGTTGATCTTTGGTAATGGAGAACTCCAAGTCCAGGGATACACAGACTCAGATTTTATGTCTGATGTAGATGATCGAAAGTCGACATCTAGGAGTCTATTTATGTGCAATGGTGGTGCTGTCAGCTGAAAGAGTTCCTAAGCAAACTATGATAGCAGATTCCACCATGGAAGCAGAATATATTACTGCTGCATCAGAAGCTGCAAAGGAAGCATTCTGGTATAAGAAGTTTGCTGCAGAAATCGGAGTAATGCCATCAGATGCCATTTCTCTATATTATGACAACAATGGCACCATAGCCCTTAGCTAAAGGAGCCAAGGTCTCATCAAAAATCCAAGCACATTCGAACGGCGATACCACCTCATCCATGATTACCTCGAGAAGGATTACGTTGAGGTCAAGAGAGTCGACTTCCGCAGACAATGCGATGGACCCACTTACAAAGCCATTGGGCCAGCAGAAGATCGAAGCCCACCTTGAGAAGATGGGACTTAGACTTGTAGCCAATTGGCTTTAGGATCAAGTGGGAGATTGTTAGATATATGTGCCCTAGAAAGCCAAGAATTGGACTGACACTTGTAATACACTTCTAGGGAGCAAAATTATAATTTTGACTATAAATAATAAAATAGATTATTTTCTATCACAAATATGTATTTAGTGTCTGTGATACATCCTTTGAGTTAATGGTAATGATAATTCATATTTTCAAGAGTTGAAAATTTAAGACATGAATTAATCATTATTAACTCATAAAATGCTTCCGACCATAGGATCATCATGAGGATGGTGATTGATCCAAAAGGTTGGTGTACAATCGCTTTTCTTATAGTAGATGAGTCTTGAGTCTATGGTGTGGAGACACCGGAGTGAGAGTATAGGATACTCATTAGAGAACGAGGGCACTGAGCGTGACCACCTCGAGTAGTCATTAAGGAAGTCTACCTTCTCGTCAATGACTGACTCGAAGCTGCAGTGGTGTGTCTGGTTCTTTGACCTGAGGTGCATCGATAGTTCACCTTGAGGGATGTTATAGTTTGACTACACCATTGACTCGATCTCTAGCCATTCAAAATCTGAGGTGTATGTTGGCTATAGCATGTTCATTGTAGGAATTGGATTGCACCAAGAAGGAATCTATCTACCTCGGTGGATGAGGAGCAGCCCTATGAGGATCATGAGAATCAAGTCCACAAGTCCACGGCCATGGTAGAGTGAAATAATAGAAAGAGTTTCTATTAAGATTTTCACATTGAACTTTAGCCGAATGGTTAAATCATATGATAGAAATTAGGGTTTGACGAGTTCACCTTAACCCTAATCTGATCAGAGCTCAAGATAGAAGAACCTAATCACACAAGTAGCTACACCAAGAGGTTCATTTTTAGTTTTGATAGATTGCCACCATATACTACTAGGTGACACTGGTGGATTTTGGGAGCAATTAGAAAAATTTAGATGATCGATCATTCTAGTTGTCTGAATTAGAAGAGTTCTGATCCATCGAAGAAAGTTTCGATGATGTCGATGATAGAGATCATAATATATCCCATTACCATATAGAATTGAACCTAACCGGATCACACAAATAAGAATTTGGATCTAGATATCATCAATTGGACTAACCTAGTTTAATTGATTTGAGTAAGATTCAATTAGGTTCAAGAAAATTATGCTAACATATAATTGAGCCTAACGTTCCCTTCTACTATCATTAAAAGTTGTCTCGACTGAGCCAAATGTCTTTATGCTCACTTAGGTTCCTTTACTTGGTCTGACTGGAGCTTGTCCAGATTAGAAAAGTATTATCTTAATTTATGAGATAAATTTAAGACAACACCTGCCATTTTCCATCACCTACTAATTCTTGTCTTTGACTTTGGTCAAATGTTGACCTTTGACACTTAGACATCTGCCCATGTGTCATGCACCTGTAGAAGAGTAGATAGGGGCTTGTCCCCTTGCTAGAAATTGGAAAGGAAGTGACTGCATGCCTAGGAAGGCATGCATCCATGGATAGGGATGCCTGGAGTCCCATACAGCTGGGACTCCAGGTTGCTTCTAGGATTCTACTTAGGTGGCGCCAACCTATAGACTTTGACCAGTCTTAGGTGCCATCTAAGGATGAATTGAAGAGACTCTCATCTGATTGGATCAGGTGATGTCATTCCATCAATCAAATTTAGATCTGATTTCATGAAGCAACGTGATTGATCGAGATGATGTGGCACTGCATGGTGCAGTAGGGTCTATATAAACCCTGTCTACGCCCAACTTTTATATAGAGTTCTCTCTTAGCCCATGCCCCAAGGTTGTCCCTCTCCCTCCTCTATGCCAACTTCTGATCCTCTCTCTCCTCTCCATGCCCAAGGAATTTTGGGCTCCAATTTGGTGCGATCCAGGTAAGAGAAAGCTGACGAGAAAGGAAGAAGGTAGCACTGTTGTAGAGATGACTGCAGATCTTCGAAAGAAATTTTGAAGATTCTCTAAATCAGATCTAGATTTGATATTTGAAGAGGTAATAAAGAAGGAGAAGATCTTCAGATCCAGTCCAAGTGGATACCAGTAGAGGCCAGGCACTTGCATGGTTAGATCCAGAACCTCAGACAATCAGCAAGATCATCAAAGGATAATCTGATTAGCCAACATCAAGATACAAATTAATCAGATTTAATTTATTTTTATTTTTATTTTGTTAGATCTATAAAATTAGATCTGAAATATCTCAGATCTAATCTAGATATATGAGAAAAATTTTTGAAATATCTCTCTTGATCGGATCAAATCTGAACGAATCTGATCCAAAAAATCAGGATTTCTCCTTCAGGTCAAGAGTTCTATTGGACTGTAACTCTACGACTAGGAGTTCCACTAGACTAAAACTCTAACTTCTCAAGTCCCACTAGACTAGGACTCTAATATTATTGAAGGATTAATTAGCAATTAGATTACTGATTAGCTCAATTTGATAGAGCAATAAGGTTTGGATCAAATTTGATTGAATTGGATTCAATTGGGTTTGACCCGATTAGGTTATGGGATGACCTAATAGCTAAGGAAGATCAGTCCCTGATTTGATCAGAAACCTAGACTCAATTAATTTTTAATTTGATTAGAATTTAATTAAGATGGATTAAGCTTAAATAGGTTATGTTTATTTTAGTCTAATTGGATTTAGCCAAATATGTTTGGATGAAACCAAGTTGGACAAGTCAAACAATTCAAATTAGATTTGAATTCCTCTCCATTGCACCTTGACCTTTTGCCACGCCCTCTCCCATGTTCATTCTAGAATTTGTGTGAGTTTTTCCCATGTAGAAAGCAGAGCTGGTGGCCCCTTCTTTCTCCTTTGACCTGATCCAAGAGTTGGATTAGGATAAAGTTTGTCTTGAATTTTGAATTCAAGATAATTGGTTAGAGGTTTGAACTACTCCAACATCTCAACCTTATCACTTTCCCACGTCGCATGAGATTTGTCGCCCCTATTCTGGTATGATCAGCATGTGGGCAGAGAAGGAGAGTCCTACGTGTTATACACTGGGTTTTGGTAACTAGATAAGGTTAAGACCTCAATTCAATTTTGAATTTAAGTGGGAGGTTGAAACAAATTCAACCTCCATCCTTATCCCACTCCCACGCATTTTATCCATCTGAATGTCACCAATTTAAGGGGATTTTTTGTGGGCATGCATGACAGTAAGGAGTCCTCAAAATTAAACACCAAGAGGGGGTGCTAATATCTAAGCATGAGAAATCAGTGAGAGGGAGAGTTTGCGCCACATTTTTTTCTCTTATTTCACACATATTTTAAAAGGGATTTTAAAATGTGCATGTGTGCTATATGAGAAAAAGTTTCTCAATTAAACAAAGAGTGGCACGAGGTCTCCTAGGCGGGAGTTCTGAGTATTAGAAAAATCTTGAGAGTGGGAAATCCAAGATTTTAGGGTGTGGGTAGTCTTAGGATTTTGACCAAGGGTTCAGGTAGTGAGATTGAGTGCAGTGAGCATTGAATCTCCATGAAAATTTTCATACCACCTCATCATCATCCATTCTATCTTCTGGCCTCCTGGAGCATTTCGGTGATCGCAAGAAGATGATCGATCGAGATCAATCAAGATTGATTGTCAAAGATTCTGATGAGAAGCTAGCACTCCGATGGAGCTGATCGAGATCAGGAGCTTCGTGTGAACCATCCATAAAGACTGAACGATCTGTGTGGCTGCATTGCGATACAATAAGCTCTTCTCAGATTTTTAGATTGAAAAAATTATCTACCTATGTTAAGGTATTGTGTTCTGAACACGTGTAGTAAATATAATTTACTAATCGATGCATTCATTTTCTTATAAATATATAACATGTCTTGATCCTAGTGTAGTGTAAAATTCTATGATTAGATCATATCATGCATAGATTAACTAGATTAATCTATTATATTTTGTTGTGTTTTATTCAAAAATATTTCAAAATGCATGCCTAGAATCCTGCATGTTTTTGTTTAAATAAGGCAAACCGACTATTGCTCGATGACCCTTATGCATGCCGACTATTATTCGATGACCCTCCCTATGATGAGACAAGATGACCGACCTCTAGTCGTCACTAACCAATCTATCTCGATGACATCCAATTGGCATAAAAAATCAAAATTCAAACACCCACCAGACGACAATAGACGTCTAGCTAACAAGGTAACTATGACTGCCATATCCCAAAAATCTTGAGCAATAATCTCTCCATCTTGTGCAAACATCACCCTGATCAAACAGGATCATGCCAACCAATTTCAAGCTGGAGCTCTGACTTTCCATCCATAAAATAGCATAAAAAGATTCAAAAGAAAAGATATGCCATTACTCTTCCTCTTACAGTCCTCTTTCTGTTGAACGAGATTCAAACTTTAAGCATCAGAGAATATCCACCAGAACTACCTCCGGTCAGGACTTTTTTTGTAGGTCTCTGAAGAAAAATCTCATTTTCCACCACAGGATCATGTAAATCTAATCAGATCTAGGATGGATATTTTTAAAAATTTCTAAACGATCCAATCAGATCTAAGAGTTCTTAGATCTGATCATAGTGATCTGATATTAAAAAATAAAAATAAAATTAAATCAGATTTAATTTCTTATCTTGGATAATCTAATTATCCTATGATGATCCTGATCTTTTCTGAAATTCTGAAAGGAGCCATGCACGCACCTGGCCTCTACCGGTATCCACTCAGGCAGAATCTGGATGTCTTCTCCTCACGAATTATTTCACCAAAGATCAAATCTGAATATGATCTGAAGAACCTTCAAAATAACTTCTGAAGGCAACTTGTCCGTCACACAAATACCATCGCGTAGATGCTGAACTCTTCACAAATTTGATTAGATCTTCTTCTCTGATTTATACCCAACCTTTGGCATGTAGAAGAAGGGGAGAGAGAGGATTAGAGGGGGCATGGAAGATGGAAGGGGCAGCAGTATATGGATGTGGCAATCAGAATTCTACATTGGCCTTATATGCAGGTGTTTTTATACAAGTTCCTTGCGCCATCTAGACTCCTAAGTGATCAAGCAACTCATTTGCTTGATTACCTAGGACTCCAATATGATAACCCACATTGCCCACCTGATCTTTCTCAAGTTTTGTCGCCCAAAACTCCTCCCAAGTTGGCGAGAAGAAAGGATAAGGAGGAGTCCATGGTGCATGGGACTCTTACCTTCAAGAGTATGATCCAAATCAAACTCTATTAGAAACCCATTCTAAACGCCACTAAAAATCATGAAATTAGGCTCACCCAAAGTATCACTTGAGCCTAGAGCCCAATCACATATCCAAAAATTAGAGCAAAATTATTTTCAGAGAATTTTTTAGAAGCTTTTGATCAGGTGACCCTTGGTTCTCTCAATTAGGCCAACTTCTGACCCTAGTCTAATTGCACTAGAAATGAATTTAATTTCTATAATTAATCTGACCTGGACATATTCCAATTAGATGAAATTAAAACCATTCAAGATCAAATTTAACTTAGTTACGATGAATAAAAAAAAATACAGAAGAAGAAAGGCTCAATCGTGTGCTAGCACGATTACTTTAAACCTGATTGGATCTTATCCAAATCAATCAAACTGGATTAGCTCAATTGATGACATCCAAATCCAAATTCTTATTTGTGTGATCCAGTTAGATTCAGTTCTGTATGATAATGAGATATATCATGATCTCCATCATCAACATCATCGAAATACCTTTTGATGGATCAGAACTTTTCTGATTCATACAATTAGAATGATCGATTATCAAAATTATTCTAATTGCTCTCAAAATCCACCAGTGATATCTAGCGGTATATGATGGCAACCCATCAGAACTAAAAGCGAACCTCTCGATGTAGTTACCTGTGTGATTAGGTCTTCTATCTTGAGCCCTGATAAGATTAAGATTAAGATGAACTCGTTGAACCCAACATCCGTCATATAAATTAATCATTCAATTTAAGTCCAATATGAAATCCTAATAGAAACTCTTTCTATCATCTTCACTCTACCATGACCATGGGCTTAAGAACTCAATCTCATGATTTTCATAGGACTACTCCTCATCTATCGAGGTAGATAGATCCCCTATTAGTATAATCCAATTTCTACAATGAATATGCTATAGCCAACATATACGTCAGGATTCTGAATGGCTAGAAGATCGAGTTATGGTGTAGTCAAACTATAACACCCTCAAGATGAACTGCCAATGCACCTCAAGTCAAAGAACCAGACACACCACTGTAGCATCAAGCCAGTCATCGACGAGAAGATAAACTTCCTCATGACTGCTCGAGGTGGTCATGCTCAGTGCCCTCGTTCTTTAATGAGTACCTATACTCTCACTTTAGTGTCTTCACACCATAGACTCAAGACTTATCTATCCTTAGAAAGCGATCATACATCAATCTTTTGGATCGATCACCACCTCCGTGATAATCCTACGGTCGAGAGCAATTTATGAGTTAATTATGAGAATTCACATCTTAAATTTTTGACTCTTGAAAATATGAATTGTCATTACCATTAACTCAAAGGATGTATCACACATACTTTAAATACACACTATGATAGAAAAATAATCATTTTATTAATTTATAGTTAAAATTATAAAATTATCCTTAAAAGTGTATCATAAGTGTCAGTCAATCTGGCTTCTAGGGACACATCTAACAAACTCCCACTTGATCTAAAGCTAATTGGCTATAAATCTAAGTCCCATCTTCTCAAGATGGGCTTAGATCTTCTGCTGGCTCAATGACTTTGTCAATAGATTAACCGCATTATCCGTAATGTCGACTCTCCTAACCTCAACATATTTCTTCTTGAGGTAATCGCGGATAAGATGGTATCACTGCTCGATGTGCTTGAATTTTTTGTGAGACCTCGGATCCTTAGCTAGGACTATGGCGCCATGGTTGTCGCAATATAGAGGGACAACATCTGATGGTATAACTCCAAGCTTTACGGTGAACTTCTTGTACCAGAATGCCTTCTTTGTAGCCTCCGAGGCAGCGATATACTTTACTTTCATGGTGGAGTTTGCTATCACCGTCTGTTTGGAACTCTTCCAACTGATAGCTCCACCATTACAAATAAATAGACTTCTAGATGTAAACTTTCGATCATCTATGTCGGACATAAAATCTGAGTCTGTATACTTTTGGACCTGGTATTCTCCATTATCAAAAATTAGAAACATATCCTTAGTCCTTCTCAAGTACTTAAGGATATATTTCACAGAAGTCCAGTGCTCTTCATCTGGATTCAACTGATACCTACTCGTGACACTCACAGCATGGACAATATCAGATCGTGTACATAGCATGGCATACATGAGGCTCTCTATTGTCGAAGCATAAAAAATCTTGCTCATGCATTCAATCTCCTCAGGAGTACTAGGGCATATCTTCTTGGAGAGATGAATGCCATGTCTGAAGGACACTAATCTCCTCTTGGAGTTTTTTATACTAAACCTTTTCAACACCTCCTCTATGTACATTTTCTGTGAGAGATCCAGTATCCTATTCGGACTATCCCTATAGACCTTAATTTTCAAAATAAAGGATGCGTCTCCTAGATCTTTCATAGAAAACTCCTTAGACAATCATATTTTAACTGTAGTCAACCTGAGAATATCATTCTCAATTAGAAGAATATCATCCACGTACAGTACGAGAAAGATAATAGCACTTCCACTAATCTTTCTAAAAATATAGAGCTCTTCCTCGTTCTTGATGAATCCAAATGATTTGATCACATCATTGAAATGAGCAATCCAGCTCTGAGATGCTTGCTTAAGTCCATATATGAACCTTTGCAGCTTGCATACCTTATGATCATTATCAATGGATATGAAATCCAACGGCTGTTCCATATAGATATCTTTCTCAAGATATTCATTTAAGAATGCCATTTTCACATCCATCATATTTCATAATCGAAATAAGTTGCAACAGCAAGCAATGTGCGAATGGATTTGAGCATGGCTACTAGCGAAAAAGCATCCTGATAGTCAATGCCTTCACATTGACTATACCCTTTCACTATAAGTCTTACTTTGAATGTCTCTATATTTCCATTGGCACCTATCTTTCTCTTGAAGATCTATTTACACCCAATAGGTACTATATCTTTAAGTGGATCTACCAAGGTCCAAACTTGGTTCGAATGCATTGAGTCAATCTCTGACCTCATGACTTCTAACCATTTCTCAAAGTCGATATCTGATATCACCTCATCATAGATTTTGGGATCATCACCATTAACCCCATTTCTTATAAGGAATATTTCTTCTACATTTTCTAATATAGTACTTAAGTACCTTTTAGAAGGATGAAAAATTCTACTTGATCTATGAGGTGGAGGAGGTAGTGTCTAGGTTGGCTCAATCTGATTGGGTTCCATAGGTTCTTTAGCTCATTTCTCATCGGAGACTTTCTCCTCGAGTCTAATCTATCTTTCGCCGCCATCTAGAATAAATAATTTTTTAAGGAAGATGATATGTCGACTCACAATCACATTATGATCTTCCGAAAGATAGAAATAATATCCTAATGACTCTTTAGGATATCCAATAAATCGAGCTCTAAAGGACCTAGACTCTAATTTGTCCACCTATTATCTCTTGATATGTGTTAGACAACCCAAAATTCTGAGATGACTCAGACTTGATTTTTTATCATGCCATATCTCATATGGTGTGGTAGGAATGGTCTTAGAGGAAATCCTATTCAGTAAATATATAGCGATCATCAGACTATGTTCCCAAAGAAACTCAAGAAGATTCATGAAACTCATCATGAATCGAACCATATCTAATAGGGTCTGATTTCTTCATTCTGAAATTTCGTTGAATTGAGACATTCCAAGTGGAGTCCATTGAGAGACTATGCCATTATCCTTAAGATAGTCTAGGAATTTTCAACTAAGGTATTTGCCTCCTCGATTTGATCGAAGAATCATAATGAGTTTTTCTATTTGTTTTTCTACTTTGAGTATGAATTTCTTAAACTTTTCAAAAGCTTCAGACTTATGTCGCATCAAATACACATACCCATAACAAGATAAATCATCGATAAAGATGATGAAGTAAACATAGTTGCCTCTAGCTGGCACATCAAATGGGCCGCACACATCAGTATGTATTAAGGCAAGTAGGTCTGTGGCCTTTTCCTCATGTCCTACAAAAGAAAGCTTGGTCATTTTGCCATGAAGGCATAATTCACAAATCGAATATGACTCGAAAATCAACGAACTCAATATGCCATATTTCTTCAATTTATTAATCCTATCTTCAGCTATATGACCTAGCCTAAAATGCCAAAGATAGCTATCATTTAGACTATCCCTAGGTCACTTTGATCCTATGGCATTCACGTTTTGCTCGATATTAAAAATAGAAACATCAATATGTAACTGATAGAGATCATTTATAAGAAAATTATTTATAATTTTATTTTTTTCAAAAAAATATTATATTGATCCTTAAGAAAATTAATTATATAGTCTTCTTGTGCTAAATATGAAATAAAAATTAAATTCCTACTTGCTGCAGGCACATAAAAACAGTCCATAAAAACTAAATCTAATCTAGTCGATAATCGAAAAGGGTAGATTTCCACGACCATAGTAGCAACTCTTGCTTCATTTTCGATGCATAGGATCATCTCACCATCCCTCAACCTCCTGCTCTTCTCAAGATCCTGCATGGAAGTGCACAAGTGAGCACTAAAATTAGAGTCAAGCACCCAACTGGATGTAGAAAAAATCATAAAGTTAGATTCTATAACAAGTATACCTCCAGAAGAACCTACCTCCTTATTTTTCAGGCTGGCCTGGTAAAGAGGGCGGTTCCGCTTCCAATGGCCATCAGTGTTATAATGAAAATATTTTTCTTTGTCTACCTTCTTCTTCAGCTCTACCTTCTTCTTCTTTCCACCATCCATCTTCTGCTTCTTTATGGACTTCTTCTTTCCAAAAGACTTTCTCTTAGAAGAAGTCCGCTCCATAGCAAGTACTGAGTTTTTAGAACCTTTCATAGAAAGCTCGGCAGTAACCAACATGTTCATGAGTTCAGCCAAGGTATTTTAAAGTTTATGCATATGATAATTCATGATGAACTGCACATATGCATCAGTCAAGGACTGTAGAATTATATAATCTGTATTATGCAATCTGCAGATCCTGATCTAACTTCACACCGAGCTTCTCAAGCTCTTTTAAGTCCTTGATCATCATTAGATAATAATCTTGGACTGACTGCCCATCATGCATCTAAGCCTTAAATAGTTTTTTAGTGACTTGATATTTGGCTGCGCGACTCTGTTCACTAAACAATTTTTGCAAGTGAGCCAATATTTGGCGGCTAGTCTTAACGACTTCATATTGGCATTGGAGCTCACCAGACATCGAGCCCAACATATAATACCTGGCTTTCTTATCTTCATCAATCTACTTCTCAAGAGATGCTTTCTGATTAGCGGATGGATGGGCTGGTAAGGTAGGAGGATCCTGTTCCAATATATGAGTCAACATCTCAAAATCTAAAATAATTTTGAAGTTTTGGAGCCAATCCTTGTAGTTGGGTCTGATTAGTCTATAGGTATCCAGGATACGGGCTAGTAGATTGGACGCAGACATTTTCTATAGAGAGTGAAAGTTTCTAGTTAGATTTTATAATTAGAGTTAATCAATTTATTTTAAAATTTTATTTTTAAATAAATTAGGCTCTCACTATTTACTTGGATTCCAACATTTTCTTGGTAGAGATGCGAAAATCTCTATGATCATAGATTTCTAGTGGATGGTGCGGTCCCACCAACTGGCTCACCACCTCACCTAACAAGTTATTGATGATGGATCAATCGATGAGTGGATAACTTTTGTCCAATGATTCTCTAATCATGGTGCATCCAAATCTAATCTCTAATTCATGAATCTCACCATATCCAGAATATTGATCCACTCCTTAGTTAAGTCAGACCCACTATTTACATGAATTAGATTTTTTATTAGATCCCTCACCGTATCCAAAATATTGAGCCCAACCCATCTTCGAACCCATAGCATCCAATGCCTAATAAATGTGGTTGCATCTTTTCGGTACAACTGAGCCACTATAACCAACCGAGAACAATCAACCCCGGAAAGAACCCGCACATCTACAATGATGGAAGACCTTAGACTTAATATTTTCTTAAGGATCATTTGGTTGGGGGCAATCTGGCATGAAAAAATGATTTTCATGTCAGATTACCATATTTGGTATGAAAAGTGAAAGAGAGAGATGGTAAAAAAATTGATGGGTCCCATACTTATTTTCTAGAGAAAGATGGTAAAACAAATACCATGGGAGGCTTGGTATTTGACAAATTTTCAAGTGGTGGCAATCCATGTTTGACAAAAATACCTCCTATAAAGCTGCATATATAATCATTGATTTTATTTTAATGTCCTTCAAATTTTATTCAATAAATTTTTTTGTAAAAAAATTAAGATGGAGATGGCATTATGCAAAGAATCATGTGATTATAGTCATCATATAAAAACTAATTGAAGATAATAATACTATTTTAATATTAAAAAAATATTTTATATTGAAGGATATTTATAAATTTTGCCATATTTTCATATAGGATTACCTCCAACCAAACATAATAATCCTTTTTCGATGTCATTTTTTAGAGTAATTTTTCCACCAACCAAACATAGTAAAAAAATTTTCCCTCCGCAATCATTTTTCTAGGTAAATAATTCCCATGAATTATCGGATTATCCCATAATTTGACATACCCCAACCAAACGGACCCTTAGAAAGATTTAATTTAGGTCGCTTTAAACTTGACTTGATTATAACAATTATGACTAACCTAGCGACATGAATTGGCTTGAATTGTTAGCCACATCAAATCAAAACTAAGTCGACACAAATGGTCAGGTAAGTGAGATCGATGGAAGGGATATGCCATTAACTCGACAAGAATGCATTCAGGTCGAGTAGCTTTCAATTAAAAATCAGTCGGTCGTATCTGCCAGACTTATCTTGACACCAAATTATCAAATCATAACCAATTGGATTAGCCTACAAACCAGACTAAAACCATGAAACCAAATTAGATCTTGACTTGATTGAGTCATATCTCAATGTGATTCGATCTTGACCCAGACTTAATCCTATCAGGCTAGTTAAATCTAAGCTTTCTTCGATCCCACCTAACCAATTCTTGATTCGATTTGATCAACCGCTAGACCTAATTAAGCTATCTAATCTCAAACCCAATTTTATGAATATATCTTAGATCTAAAAATTATGAATTTTTAGATCTAATTAATTTTATAATCTTAATTCTTAATTAAATTTTGGGTTCATTAACAAAACATATAACAAAATTCTAGGATTTCAGAATCTAAAATTTTGCAGAAAAATAAGTTCTGATTTCTGATTAAGGATGAATGCGCAGCACTCCTACATGTCATAAGAACATCCCATCCAATGATAGGAGAGGACCTTTAAATCCTACTTTGTTCTTATGATCGGATGGCCAAGGAGAACGTCTTAATCAGAAATATGATTGCTACTATAAAACTAGTTAGATCAAAATCACATATCGCATATGCAATTAATGATCTAACTTATACATATTTTACATACATCTCATGTATCATAACTAAATTAAATATGCATGCTTTCAGATCTGATATATCATATATAATATCTAAAAAATAGAATTTAAATTTAATCACATCAAACAAAACTATTCTAAATATTTATAGAACTATTCTATGACTGGTCCAAGCACACATCTGACATATCTCATATGAATAAATTAAAACTCTATTTTCTATTTTTCATATCTTATTATAACAATTATAACTTTAAAAAAATAAAAATTAAATAGATCTAAAATCACTTTTAATCAAATTA
The DNA here is from genome assembly GCA_006176705.1 of Cocos nucifera. Taxonomy (NCBI): domain Eukaryota; kingdom Viridiplantae; phylum Streptophyta; class Magnoliopsida; order Arecales; family Arecaceae; genus Cocos; species Cocos nucifera. The sequence continues at coordinate 253,782 of QRFJ01005037.1, read as the reverse complement.
AAAATATGATTATGCTAGACTACACATAGAACTATTCTATACTTAGTCTAGTCATGCATCTCATATATTATAGATCTAAATTATTTAATTTTAATTTTTTAATTTTAGATCTAATCACATCTGATGTGATATCTGAAATCATTTAATATCGGATCATGAATAAAAATTAAATCGAATTTAAAATAGATCTGAAGAACTGTAAATGCAGCTCTGATACCAATTGAAGAAAAATCTCATTTTCCACCGTAGGATCGTACAGATCTAATCAGATCTAGAATGGATATTTCTAAAAACTTCTAAACGATCCAATCAAATTTAAAAGTTCTTAGATCTGATCATGATGATCTGATATTAAAAATTAAAAAAAAAATTAAATTAGATTTAATTTCTTACCTTGTTTGGATAATCTGATTATCTTATGATGATCCTGATCTTTCCTGAGATTCTGAAAGGAGCCAAGCACGCACCTGACCTCTACCGGTATCCACTCGGATAGAATCTAGATGTCTTCTTCTCATGAATCTTTCCTCCAAAGATCATATCTGAATTTGATCTAAGGAACCTTCAAAAAAACTTCTGAAGGCAACTTGTCTATCACACGAACACCATCACATAGATGCTGAACTCTTCACAAATTTGATTAAATCTTCTTCTCTGATTTGCGCCCAACCTTTGGCACGTAGAAGAGGAGAGAGGATCAAAGGCAGCATGGAAGATGGAAGGGGCGGGCGTGGCAATCAAAATTCTATAAGGGTCTTATGCGTAGGTGTTTTTATACAAGTTTCTTACGCCATCTAGACTCCTAAGTGATCAAGCAACTCATTTGCTTGATTACCTAGGACTCCAAACTGATAACCCCCGTTGCGCACCTGATCTTTATCAGGTTTTGTTGCCAAAAACTCCTCCCAAGTTGGCGAGAAGAAAGGATAAGGACTCCATGGCGCATAGGACTCCTCCCTTCAAGAGTTTGATCCAAATCAAACTCTATTAAAAACCCAATATAAGCACCACTAAAAGTCATGAAATTGGGCTCACCCAAAATATGACTCGAGCCCAATCACATATCCAAAAATTAGAGCAAAATTATTTTTAGAAAATTTTCTAAAAGCTTCTGATCAAGTGATCCTCAGTTCTCTCAATTAGGTAAACTTTTGACCCTAGTCTAATTGCACTAAAAATGAATTTAATTTCTATAATTAATCTGACCTGGACATATTCCAATAAGATGAAATTAAATTCATTTAAGATCAAATTTAACTTAATTGCAACGAATCAGAAAAATTACAGAAGAAAAAAGTCAAGCTCAATCATGTGCTAGCACGATTACCTTGAACCTGATTGGATCTTATCCAAATCAATCAAATTGGGTTAGCTCAATTGATAACATCCATATTCAAACTCTTGTTTGTATGATCCAATTAGATTCAGTTCCATATGGTAATGAGATATGTCATGATCTCCATCATCATTATTAAAACATCTTTCGATGGATCAAAACTTTTCTAATTCATACAATTAAAATGATCGATCATCAAAATCATTCTAATTGCTCCCAAAATCCACCTAATAGTATATGATGACAATCCATCCGAACTAAAAGCAAACCTCTCGATGCAATTACCTATGTAATTAAATTCTTCTATCTTGAATCCCGATAGAATTAGGGTTAAGGTGAACTCGTCTAACCCAATATCCGTCATATGAATTAATTATTCAATTTAAGTCCAATATAAAATCCTAATAGAAACTTTCTATCATCTTCACTCTACCATGACCATAGGCTTAAGGACTCAATCTCATGATTATCATAGGGATACTCTCCTATTGGTACAATCCAATTTCTACAATGAACATGTTATAACCAACAGACACCTCAAAATTTTGAATGACTAAAAAACTGAGTTACGATGTTATCAAACTATAACATCATTAAGATGAACTATCGATGCATCTCAAGTTAAAGAACCAAACACACCACTACAGCATCGAATCAATCATCGACAAAAAGATGATCACGCTCAGTGCCCTCGTTCTGTAACAAATACCTATACTTTCGCTCCGATGTTTCCACACCGTAGACTCAAAATAAATCTATCCTAAAAAAAACGATCATACATCAATCTTTCGGATCAATCACCACCACCATAATGATCCTACGATTGAAAATAATTTATAAATTAATTATAAAAATTCATATCTTAAATTTTTAATTCTTAAAAATATCAACTATCATTACTATTAATTCAAAAAATATATCACAGATATTTTTAATACACACCATAATAAAAAAATATTTTTTTATTAATTTATAATTAAAATTATAAAATTATTCTTAAAAATGTATCACAAATATCAACATTTCTAGAATATATCTAATAATCTCACCCCTAAAAGAATTGACCTCGACCATCTACTCCATCTTTGATGCCGAACACCAACAAAAACCAATCTCATATGATGATGATGATATCCCAAAGAATCTTTTGCAAAGACAATGGGGATCAACAAAATCAAGAAAGCGCAAAGAAATTTTGAAGGGTCAAATTCATACCTATTATTCATTTATCATAAATACCCCTCCAATAGGTCCACTACTCACATCCCGAAGCATCATGGCCGACCTAGAAGACCATACGATAATTGAAACATGACAAAGCTCATGAAAAATAAATAAATATAATTAAAAATTGGGTCATCACGATACACACACACACAGAGAGAGAGAGAGAGAGAGAGAGAGAGAGAGATACTATGTTCCATGTCTCCCAGTTTTACAAATAACCATTAGAGGAACACGAGTGGGTGTGGCTCAAATGGAACAACCTTACAAAAAGAACAAAATTTTGGTAAACAAATAAAATTATGTTGGTACAACCATTCACTGAAAGCTGCTGATACAATTAATCTGGAGGATTGTAGCTTCGCTTCTTCCTTTCCTCTTCAAGGTTTCAGAAAATAAATCACCTTCAGCATATATATCGGTGCTTTATCAAAGCCCGATAAACAATAACTCCAAAAATGTCCATGTTCTGTACTGTCATCTACTAGACCTACAATGGTGATCTTCTGATATGTTATTCTTACCAGCCTCCTATTTAGTGTAACCAATTAAATAATAAACATTTATCCACAAAATGTTCTAAGCTTTCAATGGTTGGTTTACTCTTATTTATAATGTTGCCCCTTCATGAATAGACAGAATCTCGTCCATGGAGGTAAAATAAGGCCAAGATTTTCTGCTTTTCTCGTTACTCTTACAGCCCTGTAAAAAGAGGAAATTGTGCAAGTACCCAAGTGAAATACGTATCTGTCAACAAAAGCTCTAGGTATGAAGTTTCAGCAAGCATAAAAGGAATTTAGAAACGTGCAGTTAGCATACGTCAATGTATACAAAGAACAACATTTATGATGAGGGAAGACAATCATTAAGTGACCAGGCATCCAGAAACCAAGTCTTAAAATAACATTAATGGTCCTGTGCATTCAATCATCATGTAACACACCTTGAGATTTCTAAGTCAACATTGACATAAAGACTTCTGATAAGAAAATGAGGTTCATTTTATGATACCATAAAAACATAAACACCTCTGAAAATGTACATTAAGAAGGATTATAAGGTATCTAAAAAACAGCTCAGTAAATTCTTGCAGGCCAAGCCTATCTGCTTTCTACAGTTCCCAAATACATATATGATCCACCAGCTATCCTTGCATCATTATGTTAATGCAACAAAGGCAATAAAAGTAGATGGATGAGATAAAAGTATTGGGCAAGTAGAGGGAATCAGCAAGCAAATTTCTCTGGGGACATAAATGCTTGACATTCTCTGAGAACCAATTGCATGATGTGTCAAAGCAAAATTGTATTGAACATGCTATAAAGACAAAAACAAAGATTGTACCACAGGTTTTGGGGTTTGACTACATGGTAACCTCTCTTTGCTGACACGAATACAAAGAAATGATGACACGTTGACTCTGACAAGAATTTGGGAGCAAATCATATCAACCCATGAGTACCAACAAACCAGGAACTAAAAACACCGCCTGCTTAGGCAGTGAGCTCTCAACTGACATCATCTACCTGACAATTAATCAAACAGTTCTCTCATGTAGCCTACTTATCTACATGCTTGCAACCAGAATTATACATGAAAGATGAGTCTTCAAAGATTAAAGAAGAGATACCTCATATTTCTGAACAAGTGATGCCCAAAGAGACTTGCACTGTGCTGGAGTACGATTTACTCCATGATTCAACATGCTAACAGATATCTCTTCCCAGAGTATCATTCTTGCTTTGGCAGACCGGAATCTATTATCCAATTCGCCACGCATTTCTATTAATCGGTTAATCTCTTCAGGCTTCCATTTGTTCCTTTTTGCAGGTTTAGTTGCCACTGGCTGAGGATCTGATGGTTTTATGTTCTCCCTGTTGCCCACTTTTCCATCTTTACTGAACTTTAGATGCTCTTCTAAAACAAAGCCATTTGCTACTTTTGAGACTTGGATAGCTGAAGACCCCTTAGGTGACTTCAAAAGATCTTCTAATTTTGCATAGGCATGTGAAGATGGCTCTTCTAGGTTGTTTGTAATTGCATCCTCAGTTCTTGGTTGCTCAAGATTGGCACTATCCCCTACACATGAGATGCCTTCACAGATTTAAGCAAAATTACTGGCATTGCTTTCACAACATACATGAGATGCTGTATAGTCCTAAAGGTCTAATATGTAGAAGCTAAACCTACCAAAAGAACATTCAGCATAATGACAAAAAGGTGCTTAATATCTATTGCTCATTTATTAGGAAAATTAAATGGTTATATTTTATTAATCACATAATTAACACCTGATATGTGCAAGTTTATCACTGGAAAGCCAAGTAATTCAGTGTAAGTAGTACCTTCAGATTCATCTTCTGTTAGGTTCTCTGTGACGTCCATAGAGTCCATGTCTTCTTCAAATTTGCTGCTTGAACCCTTCCTCAAATGGATGTTAGCTCGTTGACTAAGGGCAGATAGCCCAAACCCACCATGAGATTCTCCTAATAATCTGATTCTCAATTCTTCAGACAGAACTCCAACAGTGTTCTCCACAGCAACTGCAATGACTTCAGGCCTTCTACTGCTGTATTTCCTCACTATTTTCCTTAATACCTCAGATACAATCCGTTCCATGTGAGCCAGAGGACAGTTCACCGGACAGCTTGAAAGTGCAGCATGTGCTGCTTTATAGAGTGCATCTAACAGCTTTCCTTTATCAAGCCATAAACAACGAGTGGTTATCCTAATTTTTCCTTTCAAACAACTCTGTGACGAACCATTTATATTTTGAGGGCGTAAAATCTCCATGCTGACATAAACAAATGGAAAAAGGAAGGTTCAAGACCTATGGTTTTCAACATATAAATCATATAAATTTTGCAAAAATTTCAGTAAAGGGTCAAATAAAGTGATACTAATAGCTTGATGGAAAAAGAACACTAAATCCTTGTGCATCAAAGAATATACAAGTGGACTTCTATTAAACAGGCAAGTAGATGTGGATTGCTTCAAAACACAAAAGGAAGATGACATTAAGTGGAAAGGGCAAATGCCTGAAAGGTTACACCCCTCCTCTCCTGGGGAGGTTGCAGGTTTAAGTCTCGGTTGGTGGATCCCAACTAGTTGGACATGGCTAATTTCCCCCCATCCTAAACCGAAGAAAAAATAGGAAAAAGAAAAAGAAACTCCAATCAACAGTCTTTATACATGATTTTCAAAGATTCTAAGAAACTAAGAGGGTGTTTGGTTGGAGGGAGTTGAGGCCTAAAATGGGAATGGGAATGGATGACTCCCATTCTAACCATTTGGTTGGAGGTGTTCCATTCCGATTCCGATTCAGGAGAGGAATGGAAATGGCCCAATCCCCTCAAAATCCAATACTGGCTCTCCCATAAGGATTCAAATCTCCATTCCGATTCTGATTTGGATCACGAACCAAACACTTTAGAGGATATGGCCAATCCAATTCCTATCCCTCCCTTTTGATTCTATAGAATTTGGTTGAGGCCGGAACTAAGCTAGAGCTGAAGAAGACGGGATCAATGTCGGCGACCTGCAAAACAAAGTCCTGACCGGAGTCAGAGGTGGTGACTCCGGCAGGACCCTCCAACGATCAAGTCAGCTCTTCTGGCCAACAGAAATGAAGTGCTAAGAGAATTTAGGAGCAAAGTAACGAAAAAAGAGATGAGAAACTAAGAAGAAAATGTATCTGAAAGGTCATTTATATAGACGGAGCCTATAACAAATTGATGGCGACAGCCGCAATCTCCTGATAGTGGGCTGTTCGGGGCCACATGAAGTTTGTTATGAAAGATAGCATCTGTTGTCTTGACGTGCCAGCCGAGAGTGGTGCTCGTTGTTGTGACTTGCCAGTTCGTTGGGTATCAATAGTCGAAATTCGAATGGGGTGGGTGTGGGCGGTGAAGAGCTAGTCACAACAGTTCCAGAGAAGTTCAGGATCCCTTAGGGTTGTCCGCATATAGGTCAGTTTATATTGTATTGAGTTGGTAGCCGGATTAATGTGGACGACGAGATCCTTCCAAGCAACTAGGAAGAGATTGATTGGAAGGAGGTCAATCGAAGGAAGCTCGCCTAGCGACTGAGAGAAGTTCGTTCATAATGAGCTCGACCAAATGAGGTCACCCGAAAGGAGGTTGTCCGCAGTAAGTGCAACTAGAGGAAGTCGTCTAGGAGTGTGACTAAAGGTCGTCCGAAAGGAGTGCAACTGGGCCCCAATCCTGTTTTTCACTTTTAGCCAAAGTACAAGATCAGAATAATAGTAATTCTCCTTCACCGTTCAAGATCGTATCGCCGAACTTCTATGCTCTTTTGGAAGGTTCTACAGCATGAACTCATCACTAAAGAGATCGACGAATCCCAACAGGAAGGAGGTCGACGAACAAGGACTTCGGCGACGAGCGTTGCGGAAGGAGTTCGGCTAGATTTAAGATCGACCAGACCGAGCTGCATTGGAACCGAATACTCAATTGCTTGGAAGGCCACCATCGTTGTTCAAGCCCGTCTAGGCGAAACCCGCAATACCTTGTAGGTTCTGGAGTCATTGATTGAAGTTAGTCATGGTTGTTGTCACCGGATGAGGTCTCTCAAAGGCCCGAGATCCTGTTGGACTTCAGCAGGGAAGGGTTTACCCCCAATACAAGTCCCCCTACTCCCAAGTTCGAAATTCGAATGGAGTAAAGAAATGTGAGTGCCGAAGTCCTTTTCCTCTTTCTGCGTCAGTAGGATGGTTGGTTTTGGCATTTTCTATACCGGCGTCGAAGCTTCTTCGATACGACTTATCTTGAAAAGATATTTTTGAAACTCCTACCGAAGCACTGCCCAAGGTGCGGTGCAATAAATGTTCCGCCCGTTGCCACTGCCATGATGGGTGAGACACGTGCCAACCTAGGATCGATCGAGGGAGACCCGCAATCATAACTACCTCGGGCTCTTGCAGATATTTAAGCTCATCTTCCTTCGGTGCCTCATTTCGACCGAGATCTCTTCCTTCCTCTGGTTTTCCTCTTCCTCCTGCTTGAGGGTTTCAGCTTCACCATTTTTTCTGGTCCCGACGGATCTTCTACTTGACTTTGAGCGAGCTCGCCTTCCCCCCACTCTTCTTGACCAATTTAGGTTAGTTCCGAAACCTTTTTTCTAATTGTTCTTGTATTTTTCGCACCTTCGTTCGTTTGGTTTCTTCAAGAAGGTTTCGTGCCATATTTTTTCAATTTTTCAAAAATTCTTTGATATTCGTTTGATTCGAATGTCTTCAGAAACTCCTCATTCTGCCAGTTCTTGGAGTTCGTCCGGGTCAACCTTCCAAAACCCCAATCCTATAGACAAAACCAATCTTAGAAATATGCCTCGTCCGACCTTTGTGCTAAGAACAATCCCCTGTACCTTGACCTCAAACGACCTTTCATTGATTAGGATACAATACGCAGTTCCTCCGGAATACGAGCTAGAACTCCCAGGCCTAAGCGATCGAGCTTGCTCTTCCCATCAGCCGATTTTGTCTATACTTGGAAGCTTTCCGTGTCGGGCTAAGACTTTCCCTTCCATTTTTTGTAGTCGCACTTTTCCGTTTCTTGAACATCTCCTTGGCTTCTGTAACACCGAACTCATTTAGGTTTGTGATCGGATTCCTCTCCATTTGCCATTTAACCGAGGTTCGCCTGACCATTTTTCTTTTCAGGAATTACTATACCTTCAAACGCCACCCTTCTGCAAAGGATTGGTGGTATGTTGCCCCCCAGTCCGGGAAGGAGTTGCTCAAAGGTGCCCCCTCCATCCACAACTGGAAGGAGAAGTTCGTTTTTGTCTCCTCCCTGGTCTTGCATTTAGGACTTCCGCCTTGGGGATATCTGAGGGACTCAGTCCGCCGAGCCCCGAGGTTAGAGAGATAGGACGAGTCGGTCAACAAACTGAAGAACTACCAAGCTCCTACGATTTTCAAACTCCTGGATGATCAGACTTTATTTAACCTTGGTCTCAGTCCCTTTGATCCAGCAGGCAGTCCTCCTTAGCCAATCAATCATGCAATGTTCTTTCATTTGACTTTAACTTTTTCTATCGCAGAAATACTCCTGAAGAGCGGAACCACTTGGCAAAGGAGATCAAGTCCCTTAAAAGGAAGGGCAACTCCATCAGGAAACCTTCGAAGAGGGCTCGTGCTGAAGAGCCAGTCTCGGCTGTGCCGATCCAGGCAGTGCCCGCCCTAGAGACTGTCACGGCGGCACCAAATCCGGCCATGCCTGATGAAGCTGCTCCCTCTGTATCTCCTGAGCGGGGGGGGCGGAGTCGCGGAGAAGAGGAAAAAGGAGAAATGCCATCGCCAAGAAGGTCAAGAGGAAGGTCGGATGCTCTGACTATGAGAGCTCTGACCAGGAGCAGGATTTGGATGACCAGGTCGTCCATTCTTTGATGCAGGGCAGCATTCTCTCGCATATCGTCGACAGAATGGTCCGGAAGGAGGATGTGGAGAGGTTCGATGAATCCTTCGCCACTTATCTGGAGGTAACCAACTTCTCCAAACTTGATTGAATGTAGAACGCATCTTCAAAGTTCCAACCTGGTTTCTTTTTGTTCTGCAGCTGGAGCACTATTTGTTTGCCCATTCGAAGGCAGCTGATCTTTGCCAGACCAAGGCTTCCAAAGCCCTCCAAGAGGCTCGGGCGGAGACCGAAAGGGTTCTGGCTGAGGCCAACTGTTTGAAGGTGGCTTTAAAGATATAAGCTGCAGAAGTCGGGCACCTTCAGGAGGCATTGCGGAGGGCAGAGGAGGCATCGACGGGGTTGAAGGCAGTCCTGACCCTATTTGAGGATAAAAGGAAGAAGGCCGAAGAGGAGGTCGGTGCCGAGGAGCGTGCTATCGAGGCCTTCAAGTCTTCCAAAGCCATGGAAGACATCAAGATCGCTTTCACCAAGGAAGCTTTCTAGAGTGGTTCGAGATCTACATGAGGATCGCAAAGAACTTCCCCAAGGTAGACCTTGACCTTCTTACGGACGAACCCAGCGAAGAAGCTGGTGCTGCCTCTCCTATCGTCGAACCTGCTCCTGAAGCTCCTGAACCTGCAGCCGAAGCTCCCGAACCTAAGGCCGCAAAGAATGCACCGACCTCGCCTGCTTCTGTACCGATCGAGGTCTAAAACCTTTGACCACTTGTACTTTTCCTTTTTTTTTGATGTATTCAAACATTTTGTTAATGAAAGTAAACTTCCTTTCTTCATTCTCGTATTACGATGTTTGTTGTTCAGAACTCCTCTGGCAAGCCAAGCCCTACTCCGGCCGATGCCGCACCGCTACCTGAGGGCATCCCTTTAAAATCCATTGCTAAAAACTTCAAAAGAAAAGTTCATCAATTGAAAAAAAAATTGAAGGATGAAGATGAACTTCAAAAATCAAGGAAATATTGCTCAGAGTTGACGATAGAGGTTGCTTACGCCAAGTGCACAAAAAGGATTCTATGGATTATATCAAAAAGAAGGGATTTTGAAATTCAGCTCGAAGAGACCAAAAAGCATGCCAGTGAGAAGACTTGGCCTTTAACAACCAAAGCTAGCTCCCTTGAAATTAAGCTTAATGCGGTAAAAGAAAAAATTTTACTATTAGAAGCGAGTTCATGGTCTTCTGAGAAGGCGCGGTACGACTGGAATTGGTCGAAGAAATTTGTGGAGCTCCAAAAATAACTTTAAGATACCGAAGCTTGGCACAATAGTTACAGAGTATGCTGGACAGAGAAAATGTCCAAACTTGAGCACGAGCTTTAAGGCGGCTAGAGATGAAGTGACTCATCTTCGAAGGCATTTAACCGATAGTCAGTAGGCCGGTGTTAGCAGAGTCAAAGCAATTTGCTTCTTTAAGGAAGTCCTTCGGCGATCTTTCAGCATCGTACGAGAAGGCCGAGCTTCAACAACTGAAGATACAAATGGCCTACGAGCAACAAGCTATTAAGGACACCGAGGCCGAGTCAGCGGTATTGAGAAGGCAGCTGCAGGAGTCTGAGGATAATTTCCGGCGGGCTGATAGGTTGTTTGTAGAGAACCTGTCAAGGAGGAAAGAACTTAAAGAAGTTAGCTTAAAGCAATCTCTTATGATGGCTGAAGTTGGCAATCCAAAGTCGTGAGGATTCTGGTCCTCCTTAGGACTTCGTTCATTTTACCTTTTTGTACATGGTCTCGCAGATCTTCATTTTGTAATGAATGAACTTCAATTTCATTGAAGAAATGCTTTCTTCAATCGTCTTTTTCACTTTGTTTGGATTTTATGTCCATTGGTTTTCCTATTTTCTTCGCCTTATCCTTTATCGAAATGACTGTTGAAAGATAGTTTTTCTCCTATCTCTTCACAACCAGAGATCTTTATCCGCGTTAGGATGGGGTTATGCTTCCAATTCCAACTCGATTTTCCTTTGTCCCCCTGTCAAGGTGAGGTCCTCTCTCTATTCCCGACGAGGTCGACCTCTACTCTATCCCCCGTTAGGATGAGATCCTCCTATTTCTGACGAGGTCAACTTTACTTCTATCAGGATGAGATCTTCCTCTTGTCTTAGGTAACTAGAGGTCTTCATCCATGTCAACCTTGTCCTGACACGGTTAGTAGGGATACCCAAAGGGCCGTTGAAGGAGCCTCTCCCCTCCTCCCATCTTCCACGACCAGAGGCCTTCGTTTTGCTCATATTAGGACGAGGTTCTCCTCCTATTCCTAGCAAGACAGTAGGGATGCAAAAGAACCATTGAAAGGAGCCTCTCCCCTCCTGTCTTATACGATTGGAGGCCTTCGTTTTGCTCATGTTAGGACGAGATTCTCCCGTTCCTAACAGGACAGTAAGGGTGCAAAAGGGCCGTTGAAAGGGCCTCTTGCCTCCTGTCTTATATGACCGGAAGCCTTCGTTTTGCTCATTTTGCGACGAGGATCTCCTCCTGTTTCTAATAGGGCAGTAGGGATGCAAGAGGGCCGTTGAAAAGGCCTCTCCCCTCCTGTCTCACGCGATCAGAGGTCTTCGTCTTAGTTTAAGAGCGAAGTTCGGCTAAATCATCCTCTGCCATTATACGATTTTGCACTAAAGGACAAAAATATTGAAATGAGAATTTCATTGAAGTAAAATTATTGGTAATACATTCGCAAGTTCTCCAAATTCCAGGGTCGCGGGAGTTCTGCTCCTCCAAGCTCCTTCAGGTAATAAGTTTCGGATCGAACGACCTCCCTAATTTCATACGGGCCTTCCCAATTCGGGATGAGCTTTTCTTAGTTCTAAGATTGTGAAACAACCGCTCGCCGAAGTACCAAGTCCCCTCTTTGAATACTTTGCCTCTGACTTTGGAGTTGTAGTAGCAATCTACTTTTTGCTTGTAGGCCCCATCCAAACTTGAGCTTCTTCCCGTTTTTCTTCTAACAAGTCGAGATTAGCCCTAAGATCCTACGAGTTGCACTACTCATTGAATACTACACTCGTGCTGATGGAAGTTTGAGCTCTATTGGGATGACTGCTTCTATTCCGAAAGCCAAGACGAATGGAGTCTCTCTAATTGACAGTCTTTGGGTAATTCGGTATGCCTAGAGTACATGATAGAGTTCATCTATCCAAGTTTCTTTTGCTTTTTCCAATCTTGCTTTAATACCTTGCAGCAGAATTCTGTTGGTTACCTCGTCTTTGCCGTTTGCCTGTGGATGGACTACCGATGTAAAATTGTGAGATATGTTCAGATCTTCACAAAACTCGATAAGTTTTGCTCCAATAAACTGTCGCCCATTATCAGTTATGAGGGTTCAAGGCAGACCGAATCTATAAATAATTGACTTTCAGACGAAGTTCTGCACTTTAACTTCGATAATCTTTGCTAGAGGTTCGGCTTCGACCCACCAGAAGGAACTTCCACTGCCCAGATGCCATGGGAAAGGGCCCAAGTATGTCCATTTTTCATTGTGCAAATGGCCATGGAGCGCTCGGAGGTGTAAGCTCAGAGGCTAGCTGTCTTTGAATGTTTGCATTTCTTTGACACCGGTCACACTTCCTGACGTAATCTATAGAATCATGGTACATAGTCGGCCAAAAATAACTCTATCGAAGTAGCTTGTGAGATAAGGACCTAGCCCCCAAATGACTTTCGCAGATTCCTTCATTCACTTCCCATAATGCGAGATCGACTTCGGAAGATCGAAAATATTTCAAAAGTGGCAGAGAATAAGACCTTTTATATAACTTGCCTTCATACAGAACATACCGGAAGGCTTGATTTCTTAATTTTTGAGCCTCTTTTGAATCATAAGAAAGAACTCCATCTTTGAGGTGACTAGCGAGTCAATCCAGCTCGACTCATGTTCGACTTGATGTCAAAATTGTTGAAGATCGGGATCAAGCTCTTCACTTTCTCGAGATATTTTATCATGTTTTTCTCCTGAGCCTCATAATTACCACTAACTTGTCCGACTACCAATTGGAAATCGTTGTAAACTTGGAGCTGATCTACTTCCAACTCTTTGGCTATCCTTAACCCCGCAATCAAAGCTTCATACTCGACCCCATTGTTTGTTGCAGAAAATTCAAAGCACAGCACGTATTCGGCAATGACTCCCTCCGAATTTACCAAGATCAACCCAGCGCCTGCGTCCAAAGCATTGAATGAACCGTCCACATACAGGGCCCAGAAGCCTTCAGGAAGATCGGTTCTTTCCTCAGGGGGAGCTCAGCTGCAGCCATGGAATGCTGATTTCACTCTGTTCAAGTTCAGTCTCATCCAGGATAGTGCATTCCACTATAAAATCTGCCAATATTTGAGTTTTGATTGATGGCTGAAGCTGAAAATTGATGTCAAATTCTGTAAGTTCAATTGCCTATTTTGCATTCTTCCGGAGGAGTCTGTTCAATGAACTGCCTTGATCGGTTGATTAGTAAGGAGGGTTATGGTATGCCCCTGGAAATAAGGTCGGAGTCTCCGAGCTGCAATCAGTAGAGCATTAATTTTTCTAACTTAATGTACCTTGTCTCAACATCCCTCAGGACTCGGCTTATGTAGTAGATTGGCCGTTCTTCAAATGCCTGTTGACATTTGACGGTCGAGCAAAAATTCTTCGATTGTTTGAGGATTCGGAAGAAAGGCATGCATCGCTCGGCCGATCTCGAGACGAAGCAGTTCAGGACTGCCATCTTTCCTGTTAGGCGTTGAACTTCTTTTATTGATCTTGGGGCAGTCATCCCTTGAATGGCTCGAATCTTCTTCGGGTTTGCCTCGATTCCACGTCTCGATATCATTAACCCCAAGAACTTCCCTGAAGTCACACCGAAGGCGTACTTGGTTGGATTCAACTTCATCTTGTATCTCCGAAGGATACTGAAGGTCTTCTCAAGGTCGACTATGTGATTTATTGAAGTTCGGCTCTTGACAAGCATGTCACCACATACACCATGTTGCGGCTGATTTGCTCCTTGAAGATCTTATTCACCAGGCGCTGATAAGTCGCTCCTACATTTTTAAGCCCAAAAGACATAACCCTGTAACAATAGAGACCATAGTCAGTAATAAAAGCAGTTTTCTCATCTTTCGAAGCCATCCGGATTTGGTTGTAGTCAGAGAAGGCAACCATGAAAGTGAGTTCATGGCTCGAGGTCGCATCCACCAGCAAATCAATTCTGGGAAGGGATAGCTGTCTTTTGGGCAGACCTTATTCAATTTCTTGAAGTCTATGCACATTCTCCATTTTCCGTTTGCCTTCTTAACAAGAACTACATTGAAAACCCAGTTCGAATAGGAGACTTTCCAAATGAATCCGACCTTGAGCTTGTCAACTTCTTCTATAATTACCTTCTGTCTCTCTGGGATATGGCTGTGCATCTTTTCTTTTACTGGCCAATGTTTGGGATCAACAGCTAGACGATGTTCCATAACTTCGGCATCGATTCCAGGCATGTTAACGAGGATCCAAGCAAAAAGATTTGCATTCCTCCGCAAAAACTCGACGAGCTGCTCTAGCGCCCCTTCTCCCAGATTGGAGCCAATCTGCACCATGTGCTCCTTATTTCCATCATTCAAAGAGACCGAGACAAGGCCTTCCATGGGTTCTCCTCGTTCTTCCATAAGGTTGTCCCGAACGTCCAACCCATCAACTGGATAAGGATCTGATAGTTCACCCCTTTGCAAGGCAATTGAATAGCAATATCTTGCCAAAGCTTTAATCTCCTCTGACCTCTCCAATCTCGCAGCTTGTCGGAAACTTCATCTTCAAATAATAAGTTGACACTACTGTCCGAAGTACATTTAGGCTAGCTCGGCCAAGAATTGCGTTGTAAACAGATGGAGCTTTCACCATTAGGAAATCCATCTGTGCCCTGGACTGTCTTGGATATCGTCTTGCGGTCACAGTTAAAGTTATTACTCTAATAGATACTGCATTGCCAGTGAAACCAACCAACGGAGAACTCATTGGTTCGAGCCGATTATTAGGTATAGATATTTTGAAGAAAGCATCATAAAACAAAATATCGGCCAAACTTTCATTATCGACAAGAATGCGGCATACATCATAGTTTGCAATATTTAAAGTTATTATAACCACATCCTTGTACGGGAACTGAACTCCTTGAGCATCTATGGGTTCCTCAGTTCTCTGCCTCTTGGCGGACCCCTCAGACCCACTAGCCTCCTTCCACCAGTCCCCCAAAAATTATGTTAATGATGTCGAGAGATGGCTGATCTCCTTGTTGCTCCTCCCTCGAAGGTTCTGGTTACGACAGTGCCCACGATCGATCTTCTGTTGCCTCAGGTCGATGTTGCAGAAATCGACCAAGCCGGCCTCGTCTGATGAGCTCCTCAATCTCGTCTTGAAGCTGGATGCATTCTTCGGTATCATGACCATGGTCACGATGATAGAGGTGGTACTTATTTGGATTGTGCTTGCAAAGATGAGCGCGCATCCTTTCAGGCCTCGACAACTATTCCTTGATCTCCATCACTACTTGAGTTTTCGGAGCATTAAGGAAAGCATAGTTGTGAAACCTTCTGGGAGGAAAGTTCCTACGTGCCCTTCGGTCCAAGATTCTTTGACGGCGAGTTCGAAGGGTTCGGGCTCGCTTGCGCTCAAGGGGAGTCCAGAAGCGGTAGAGCTTCGTTCGGCCTTTCTTCAACTGTGGGCTTACTAGACTCACCCGTCTGTCGCTTCCTTGCGGCTTCATTGTCCTTTAATTTGAAGGCTTCTTCAGCTCGGACGTATCCTTCAGCCCCAGCCAGCAGATCAGTAAAATTTCTGAGATACTTCTTCAGAAAAAACAGCAGGTCATTTTTCTGAAGGCCGTCCTTCAGGGCGACCATGGCAACCGACTGGTCCAGATTCCGGACTTCCAATGCAGCGGCGTTGAAGCAGCTGACGTAAGCTCAGATGGACTCCCCTTCTACTTGATGTTGATGAGGAAGTCCGAGCCTCGCCTCGGATGTCGGTTGCTAACAAAGTGAGCCACAAACTGATGGCTCATTTGATCAAAAGAAAAGATCGCACCCGACTTCAAAGCCGAGTACCAGTTCCTTATTACTCCTTTCAGGATAGATGGGAAAGCTCGGCACAAGATGGCATCCAACGCGCCATAGAGCAGCATCATGATCTTGAAGGCCTCTAGATGGTCGATCGGATCAGTGGTCCCATCGTAGCTCTCGAATTGGGGGAACTTGAAGTTCGGCGGGATCTACTCCTGCATGATTCGAACAGAAAAAGGAGGGTCAGTGCAAATATTATCGTGGTGTGCCGGGGCGGCATGGCGGAGTTCTTCGATCCACCGATCCATGTCCTATAGCTTTTGATCAAGAGCATCATTTCGATTATGGATCTCGAAGGATTTCTGACCATAGATGGGGAAGATTTCCTCCGAGGAAGAATCATGATTTGAACAGGGATCTTCTACCTTTCATTTCTCCTTACCGAGAGTATCGGATCTACTGACCCAAGTATGCCTTCTTGGGACTGGTTCTTGAAACTCTGGCGGGGGATTTTCTGACCGAGCCATCACCGAAGGTTGCTGCATGGCCTGCACCATTTCGGTGAGACCCCGGACCTGCTATACCAGCAGGATGAATTGCTCTGGATCCTCCGTTGCTACCGATGGAGGTGAAAATGCCGGTGATGGTGTTGAAGCAGGCGGATTTGGTTCAGATCTAGTGGCAGAGATGGTGGATCGCCGGGTGGTTTTCTTTGGAGACATTCCCGAGACTAAGATCAAATGAAGATGGATCTTAAAGAAGAGAACAAACAGAATCGACCGAGCACTCCTTTTAGAACAAGGGCTCAAAGTGGCCCTTCCTCCAGCGCCAATCATGTTGGTGCAGAATCTGATTAACGCCGAAATTGAGCTGGTGCTGGAGAAGACGGGATTGCCGTCAGTGACCCGCGAAATAAAGTCCTGATTGAAGTCGGAGATGGTGACTCCGACAGGATCCTCCGACAATCAAGTCGGCTCTTCTGGCCAACAGAAATGAAGTGCTCAAAAAATTTAGGAGCAGAGTAACGAAAAGGGGGATGAGAGCCTAGGAAAGAAACGTATCTGGAGAATCCTTTATATAGACGAAACTTGTAACAAACTAATGACGACAACCGCAATCTCCTGGTAGGGGCCCGTTCGAGGCCACGTGAAGTTTGTTACGAAGGATAGCAACCATTGTCGTAACATGCCAGCCGAGAGTGGTGCTTGTCGTGACTTACCAGTTCATCAGGTATCAATAGTCGAAGTTCGAATGGGGTGGGTGCGGGTAGTGAAGAGCTTCAAGTCACAACAGTTCTAGAGAAGTTTGGGGTCCCTTAGGATCATCCGCATGTAGGTCGGTTTATATTGTATTGAGTTAGTAGTCGGATTCATGTGGACGATGAGATCCTTCCAGGCAATTGGAAGGAGATTGATCAGAAGAAGATCGATCGAAGGGAGCTCACCTAGCGACCGAGAGATGTTCGTTCATAATGAGCTCGACCGGATGAGATCACCCGAAAGGAGGTCGTCCAGAGTAAGTGTGACTAGAGGACATTGTCCAAAAGGAGTGTGATTGGGCCCCAATCCTGTTATTCAATTTTGGCCAAAGGACAAGGTCAGAATAACAGTAATTCTCCTTCACCATTCAAGATCATATCGCCGAACTTCTGTGCTCTTTCGAAAGGTTCTGCAGTATGAACTCCTCACTGAGGAGATTGACGAATCCCAACAGGGAGGTCGGCAAGCAAAGACTTCGGCAGGGGGTATTTTTATCCCCAATAGTCCCTTCGGGCGACTGAATGGAGTCTGGAAGACGAGCATTGCGGAAGGAGTTCGGCCAGCTTTAAGATCGACCATACCGAGCTGCATTGGAATCGAATACTCAATTGCTTGGAAGACCGCCATTGCTGTTCAAGCCCGTCTGGGCGAAACCTGCAATACCTTGTAGGTTCTGGAGTCATTGATTGAAGTTGGTCATGGTTGTTGTCGCCGGATGAGGTCTCCCAAAGGCCCGAGATCCTATTGGACTTCGGCAGGAAGGGTTTACCCCCAATAGATTCCAATTCCAGTCGTGAAGCAAACACCTCCTAAAGAGATTGCATAAAGCTTACATCTGCATACATGATTTGGATATAATTTACACCATATATAACACTTTCTAACAATAGAAAATTCGAGGGCAATCATATATTCCAGTTCAAAAGTCTCTCTATGGCATAAGATTTCAAGAAAGTTGCGTACAGCATTGCTTGCAAGACGTAGTACTCATGCCAATGAGTTTGTGAACATCACATACTATGATATGATCAGCCATATATACTTTAACCTCTCCTAAACAGTAAGCAAGACTTTGAAACATTGCCCACAAAAAATAAATCAATAAAGTCATTTGTATACTAGCAATTTCATTAACAATGAAAATATGACTCATTTTGCTCAGTTGAATCAAAACAATAGGATACCATACTGAACTGGTAACAATAACAAACCTACATTATGCAGATTAATGTGATCTACAAAATTATTTATCTAACTAAACCAAGCAACCAACACCAGCAAGAAAAGGATGTAATAGGAAGGCATACTACGTCTGAGCAAAAATCCGGTTTTTATACTTGGCCTATGCAAAACAAGCAACTCTTGCACATAACATCTTTCTCTTGATTTGAGCCTTGATATTTCAGAATTATGTGCACATAGATAACTTTATAATTTTCTGATCTTTTCATTTTCAAATGACCCTAGAAATGCTCAAATCAACCATTCTGTGAATGATTAAGGTCCAATATTATTCATGGCATGCAACCCAAAACAGAAGACCTATACTGATATGATCCCACCAAAAAATCCTGCATAAACTTAAGTTGGTCCTAATCTAAGAGCCATGAATCCATTGCACTCAAAAATTCTTGCTCCATCATCTTCGTTCTCACTTCTCTTCCTCTTGCTTCCACCATCTACTCACTCTAACTTGGCCTCACCATCAGTAGTCCATTATAACTCAATCCCCATCTATGGCTCCATTCCACCTCTACTACTCTTATCTTCCTATCAGTCAAACTTAGCCCTTGCCACCATTCCACTACGCTTCAGTCCTCATCCATAGCTCCACTCTTCGATTAGACCCTTCCCATCTACAGTTCATCTCTGGCCTTCTCCCTCTCCACTCACCATCCCTCCTTGATCATCTCCAACTATCTTCCCTCACCTTCACCCACCATCTTATCCCTCTAGTATAGCCACCATCGCACTCTTTTGCTTGAGTATTGTGCGAGTATAAGTCTTGGTCCTTGCAAAAAGCTAGTGCTATCAGCAATTTTAGAGATGGCTTGCTCTTAATGTTGAAAGAGATTTAGTGTAAGAAGAAACAGTGGTCACATGTAAAGCAATGTGGGGAAGTTTTCAATGGTTTGGGGCCAAAGCGGTAGAATTTCCACACTCCAAGATTCATCTTTTGCCAATGTTGGCCCTTCAAATCAATAGATCCATCAGAAAAATGCACTTCATCTGCCTTACTATGTGTTCTTCAATCTATAGACAACACTCAATTCATGTTTTATTGAATTGTTGCATTTAGATGTAAACATAGAAACGGTCCACCCAGAATTAGACCCCACTCAAACCTAGGGTCGGGGTTGACACAACCTAGTTCAAATTACCCATTAGGTCTAGAAAAACTCCCATGGACCTGAATTATCCTGACCCAATAAGCTCTTGTGTGGGTTTTCATTTTTTATTAGAACTCGAAACATAATTGGGTTGGGTCCAAGTCATTTTTAGCCTGGTCTGGACCTAAACCAACTGCAGCCCTAGTTTCACATTCATTTAGGCAATGCACAATAGGAACATATGTACATGAATGTGGCAAGAAACCATAATGTTACCACATTTTTTAAAGATTTTCATACCTTGGAGGGAAGTTTAAATCTGAAAGGACAAAAAGAAATGGAATAATATTAGAAGAGAGATGATGTGCAACTCCACAATGATAAGATCTTTAGTGTTGTCTTGCACGAAGTCATAACATGTAGCATCACAACCCAAAATTTGAACTTGATAAAAAGCCTAGGTGTCATCAGTTATAATCGATCAAAACATCATTAAAATTTAAGATCCTCAGAAAAACCAAACAATCCAACTAATACAACCAAAAATATGTTATAACCTAACACATTTATGACAAAATCCTATTAGCAACTTAAATATATTCTCTAATACAAAGACTATACTTTGAAGATATCAAAACAAAAGAGAAACTTTGTTTTCGATGTTTCTTTGCTAGTCTCTAGAACCAAAAAGGCAACTTCAAGTCATCAAAACCACTTCTTCGAAAGGCCCATTAGAGTCACTTATCTATCCCTCTGAAAAATCGTAGATGAGCTACAAAGCTCAACAAGTATATTTTTACCATCACCAAGAATTTAGACTTCTGCCAAAAGACATTTGTCTCTTAAATCATAACACAATCAAATTATCACTAGAAATCCAAGTGTGGGTTCGCCAAAATAAAGTGAAATCAAGAACATTTCAATATGAACACAAGAGTCAAAGCACATGATTGTCAAGAAAAGTTCAAGTGAGTCATATTAGATCACAAGTCATATATTCCCCAAAAGTTCAGGCAAAGGTTCATTGAAGCACTTCAATAATGAAAATTCCAAAAATAAAATCCTTCAATAGGAAGAAAGCAGTCAAAACACATTTTACATCAAATTTTGATATTTCATACAATTTGATTATTTTATAAAGTTTCAGTCATACCCTGAGGCTATTAACCCCTTAGCAAATGCAAGCGAGGCCACTCATATCCTTACCAATTATTTGAATGAGACCCCTCATCATTCTCATTTTTAATGCTGATGAGGACACTTACATTCTTGAGGGCCACTCATACCACTTGGCCAAGTGCCTGCATATAGCGCACCTAGCTAGAGATTCCTCATGAAAATTTGAGCGAGGCCATTCATATACCAATTGGCTGGGGGTTCACATAGATCCTCAATGATAATCCATATGCAGATATCACCCAAATAAAGACCGGTCATCTGGGGGTTCACATAGATCCTCAATGATAATCCATATGCAGATATCACCCAAATAAAGACCGGTCATCGAAATTCGAGCAAGGCCACTCACATACCAACCAGCTATGGTATTTGAAAATGTTCGCATAAATATCAGATGAAATATTTATTACGGAACTTCAATCAAATACTAGCATATGGAATAGCTTCTAATGACAACAAAATTTCAAGATAAATATGAGTATAAAAATATCAATTAAGGGATTTATATAATTTCACAAGTTGATGTAGAATTTAAAAAATGATTTGTTGGATCGAACCATGAACAATTCAAAATTATCACAAAAAAAAAAAAACCTAAAATAATCGTAAAGCCCATAATTCATGATAGCCTTAAGTTTGTGGTTAGTGGTTCAAGGTATCAAAACAATACTTGATCTGAAAAGGCTTGATGAACTGATTTATCTCAAAATCTAGGTGCAAAATAATGCTTAGACTCTAGAGTTGCGAAAGAATTTCAAAACCATTTATAAGCTTAAAAGTGCTTTTGGGATTCAAAAACACTAATCAAATCAAAGTTAAAACCCAAAGGCATGGAGGAGGCTTATTGATAGGTCTTTTTGTTCTTCACCTGTTTATAGGTGGAGAGAGGTGATTCCATATATGGAGCCCCACTAGGTCAGTTCCGCCCTAGGTCAATTCCCTTAGGTTGGTTAGGTGGATGAGGTGCTAGGTCATATGGGTTTTCAGGCAAAAAAAAAAAAAAAAAAAAAAGCTCAACAAAGAGACAGAAAAAGAAGCTTATTTACATGTAACATCATTAAGTAACCATCCTCGTTTATTTTCATTTCTATTTCCATTTACCAAGGACATTACATGTACATAAGGAAGTAACCCCTATTTGAATTCAAGACAAAAAATACTCAAAAGTTCCATTTCCTCGAAAAAAAAAGTTGATTTCCTAACCTTACTTCAAAACCTTGATTCTTGTCTCTGAGTCAAAATTGTCTTTTAAAAGAAATGGTATTCACCAAACCTTAATTTTATACATAAATATTACTCCCAAAAGTCTAGTAAGAAAAGTGTTATATATCAGTATCCAAAGCATGTCACCTAAACTAGAGCTGTCAACAGGTCGGGTCCAAACCCGAGACCCATGGGTATTTATCCGACGGGTCCGGGTCTGGTACTAGTATTAGACCCATTTACCCGAACCCGGATCGGGACCCGATAAACCATGATATAAATGGATAGGGTCTGGATATTTAGTATCCAGACCCGACAGATCCGGAACCCAAATTATATATATAATATAATATAATAATATTACATATATATATTAAACAAAGATCCAACAGCCTAAAACCATTCAAAACCCCTAATCTAGATCCTTCTCTCCCTCTCTCCCTCTCGATCTCTCAATCGACGCCGACGCCGATGCCGACGCCGACGCCGATGGCACCTCTCCCTCCCCTCCTCCCCACCTCTCCCTCTCGACCGTGAGATCCCCTTGACCACGGCCAGACCCCGATCCCGACCGCGCCCCCTCCGAACTTCCGACGGACCGCGCCCCCTCGGATCTCCCGACGGACCTCGATCTCTCCCGGTGGACCCTGATCTCACCCGCACCCCCTCGGATCTCACGACGACCACAGCCGGACCCCCGATCTCACCCGCACCCCTCCTCTCTCCCTCTCTCAGTCCCTCCCCACCTCTCCCTCTTCGTCGCGAGATCCTCTCGCCGGCAGGCCGCGGCCAGATCCCGATCTCGCCCGCCACCTCCTCCCTCCCTCCCCAATCGGCCGATCTCGCCAACGCTCCTCCCTCTCTACCTCTCTTAGTCCCTCCCCGCCTCTCCCTCTCCACCGCGAGATCCTCTCGCCGACGGACCGCAGCCGGACCCCGATCTTGCCTACGCCCCCTCCCCTCTCTCCCTCTCTCAGTCCCTCGATCGACGGTGGCATCTCGTCCACGCCCCCTCCCTTTGCAGATCCGTCGAGATCTGCCTGCATTTTTTTTTTCAGATAAGCATCGGGTCCCAAAATTGGATCCGGATATCCGAGATCCGTTATGGTCCGGGTCTGGTACTTCCAGGCCATACCCATCGAGTATTCGGATCCGGGTTCGATATCAGTAATTAAAATCAGGTTCGGATCTGGATATTCAGATTCCGACCCGAATCCGATCCGTTGACGGCTCTAACCTAAACAATGTTTGACAGCACTTAGTGCATTCCATAAACTAGTTCACTTTCGTGGATTACACACAGATTTCTATACAACTTTTCTAGTTGCAAGCTGCATTCCTACACAGAGCTTCATAATCCAGTAACTGATTTCAAAAGCAATATGTAGTCAGTTCAAGGTATGGCTCTAGGCCCTTAATTCATAAGACATCAAAGAAGAAGAATTATTAAACATATAGCAAAAGAAGAAACAATAGTGAAAGATAGAGAAGGAAATATAATATTCAAATCCTAAGGTAATCATGAATTATGGGCTTTACGATTATACCATCATGAAGGAAATACAACATTCAAACTCTTACACTATCATAAATTATACCAAAATTGTAAAGCCCATAGTTCATGAACAAATGATTATAAGACATCAAAGAAGAAGAATTATTAAACATATAGCAAAGAAGAAACCATTGAGAGAGATAGAGAAGGAAATATAATTTTCAAATCCTAAGGTTATCATGAATTATGGGCTTTATGATCATACCATCATGAAGGAAATATAACATTCAAATTCTTACATTATAATAAATTATACCATAATTGTAAAGCCCACAGTTCATGAACAAATGATATCATGAACAACTTCACTTGTCTTATTATACCATTATGTTGACCACATTAAATGCACAAATGACAAAATTTACTTTAACTGCCGCATTGTAAACCAGCTTCAGGAATATGGGTTAAGGCCCATAGCATGGTTTGCTATACTACCACAAACCGCCCAACTCGAGGCATACCATACCAAACCAAGAGGGAATTGGCATAATCCCCCCTCCCCATAGAATGGTAAATTCATCTGAACCAATGTGAACAGCTCCAAACCAAGCAGTTCCAAGTAGAGCCGGTGCAAATCACCTGGTTCCCACCAATTTGGCCTTGGATCAACCCACCCCCCCCTTAATTGTTTAAATAGATCCCCCAAAAATCTAAAAAAAAAAAAAAAAAAAAGGATTTTGACAATCAAAAGTAAGATCCAAGCTCATTTTAAGGTATTCTCCCTCTCCCCCTTCCTATTGTTTCTTTTTTTTCCTTAGTTAGGCCAGAAAGCGGCAAGAAAAATGAAAAATTAGGGGAGGTCATGCCAAAATTTTGATTTTGGCATGATTTTGTGATATGTTATAGATTTATGGATAACTACACAATGATACTAAAATCTATAACTTTCGTTAGATCTATAGAATTTTTTAATTAAAAATATATTTTTAGATTAAAAATTAAAAAAATAGCTAAAAAATAACTATAAAATTACAAGCTTATTTAGGATTATGCAACTGGGACCTAAATTTGATGTTCATATATTCAAGTCCAGGCACAATCATGTGCACGGTGGCTTAGGTCCAAATTTGAATAAATTGATAAATAAATAGCCTTTCATGCATACCTAGGTGGCTGATAGTGATGTATGATGATTGGACCAGTCCTAACAACCGGAGCATTAACTTTCTTGACATACTATGATAAGGCGATTTTTTTCCAAAAGTCAATTGATTCTTTCCGTCGTGTACATGATGCCATGTACATCTTCAGATCAATGGAGATGATTAATTAGGTAGGAGAGGAGAATGTCATGTAGGTCATCACTAATAATGGACTACAATACAAAGCCTTTGAGAAGATCTTAATAGAGCATCAGCCACATTTTTTAAGACCCTACATGCTCCATAGTATATCGACCTCCTGTTGATGGAGATTGGGAAGATTTGTAGGATGCAACAAACAATGGAGACAACCCAGTCCATCACCAAGTTTATTTATTATCACACATAGATCCTATCACTAATGAGGAAGTACACAAGGGCAAGATCTTGAAATCAATTGTGACACGGTTTGCTACTAACTATATTACACTTCATAGACTTATTAAGAAGAAAGTAGGCCTAACTATATTACACTTCATAGACTTATTAGAAGAAAGTAGGCCTACATCATATGTTTGTCAGTGCCAAATGATAAGAAAGTAGATATGCGAGGGTTGGCACTAAGGGGAGCTATATAGAGAGCTTGGTGACAAAGCAAATGCTCTGGCAACAGGATGAAAAGATAGTAAAGACAATCACGCTATTATAAGAAGTGCTTTGGGTCATGGATAGTGAGAATTTCCCCCAAATAGGCTTCCTATATCATATGATGAAGAGGGCAAAAGCTTAGATCAGGAAGCCAAATTATAAGTGTTAGTGTAGAAAATGGTGCTGACACCGAAGTTTACTAGAGCTGGAGAAGATGAGGCCACCGACGAGACCTACAAGATGAAATCCAAACTGAAGGTGGGTGGCTCCAACAAAACCCTCCGATGGTCAAGTTAGTTCTCTAGCCAACAAGAATGGAGTACTCGAAAGAATTTAGAGCAAAGAGGAGAGCTTAGCGCTTAGAGAAGAAATTGTATCTAGAGGATCCCTTCTATAGGCGAAGCTTATAACAGAATGAAAGTGATAGCCATAACAGAATGTCAATAGGCCATTCGGTCCACATGGAGTTTGTTACGAAGAGTGGGCTGTCATTTATCGCGACTTATAGGCAGTTGGAGTTAATTTATTAGAGTTCGAACAAGAGGTTGGAGATTTCTACATTCGTGGGCAAACTGTTCATGCTGAGAAGAACTCGAAGTATGATCGACTGAACTTGAAGATCGGCTATCAAATAATCAGATAGCAAACCTACAGTCGGTTAGTCTATTAGTGTTATCTGCGATAATCTTGAGGAGTTCGGCTGCCTTCAAGGTCAACCAAGTTCGGCTGTTCTAGACTAGAAGTTAGAGAAGATGATGGATTCTTTGATTAGAATCATAATCCTACCTTCCGGACGGCCAATACTCAAGGTCAGCCTGAAGTTCGGATTGAAGGAATGCTGGGATTCACTATCTACGGAGTAGCTGCTATTCTGGATTGAAAATCGGACTTGTGCTGACGACGAGGTCCTTTTGCTGTTCAAACTCGCCCGACCGATATGCACGATATAAGCTGCAACTGTTAGAAAGAGATGAAATAACTCGGCCACTTTCAAGGTCGACCGCTATCCATAAAGTAAAGGAGTTCAACTGGAAGAAAATTTGACTGGAGAGGAATTCAGCTGGATGAGGTTCCTGATATAAGGTTGATGAGATATGCTGCCTGCTGCGAAGAAATTCGGCCGCTCTCGAGGTCTACCATAAACAAAGTTGGACAGTATTAGGATTTAATATTCGATGAGATCCTGCTAATACCAAACCAAAGTCAATTAACAACTCCCTTCACTATTCAAGTTCGAATGGACGAAGCTCATCATGTCTTTGACGAGATCTGCGATCGCGGAAGGGGGGTTGCTGATCACGACTGAGAAGGTCATCCGGCATACATACATTGAAGGTCGTCCGGACTTCGGCAAGAGCTATTTTACTCCCAACACTTATCCTCCTATTCCCGAATTCGAAGTTCGAATGGAGTAGGAAACTGCGATTGCCGAATTCCTATTTTGATTTCCTGCTCTCAAAAGACAATTTTGGCCTTTTCCAAATTGGCGCTGAAGCTTCCTTAATACTAAATGACCTGAAAGGACGTCTTCTTTGAAATTCCTCCTGGCACGGTGCTTTGAGTACGGCACCATAAATGCTTCGTCTGTGAGGACACATGGCAGGCAAGGAATGGGTGGAGAGGATCTGCAATCATAACCTCCTCTAGTTTCTCCCAGCTATTTAAGCGTCTCCCTCACGCCCGACTCATCACTTTAATCTGTGCTCTTCTTCTTCTTCCACTCTCCATCTCTTTCGGATGTCCCATCCTACCATCGTAACTTCTCCGGCCATCGACATCTCACCCGCCTGCTTTCCACTTTTCCAACCGTTCTCTCAAGTCCTTCGACCAACTTAGGTTAGTCCGACACTTTTCCTGCATTCCTTTGCTTTTCTCCGATTTTTGTCCTTTCAGTTTCTTCACACAAGCTTACTGTTCTTAGGTTTTTTCAAGAAATTTGCAATCCTTTACTTTCGATTTTTTAGGGTTTTTTCAAGTTTTATTTGATCTAGATGTCTTCCAAAGTGTCTTGATCTACTAGTTCTAGGAGCCCGACCGATCCAAACTCCCAAAACCACACCTCTAGGAAAGTAGACCTTAGGGTAGCATCCCGTCCGACCTTCATACCTGAGACCATCTCCTGTTCCTTGCACTCCGAGGATCTTTCTCTGATGAGGGTTCAGTACAGGATTCCTTCGAAGTACGAACTGGAGCTTCCTGGGTCAGGTGACCAAGCTTGCACTCCTCCCCCGATTCACTTTTGTTTGTACACCAAAGCTCTCCATGCTGGACTTCGTCTCCCAATTCCTCCCTTTGTCGTAGCCCTCCTTCGGTTTTTAAACATTTTCTTTACTTCTATGGTCCCAAACTCATTTAGATTTATCGTAGGCTTCCTTTCCCTCTGTATCTCGATCGAAGTTCATCCAATCATTTTTTTGTTCTGCAACTACTTCACCTTTAAACATCATCTGACTGCTAAAGATTAGTGGTATCTGTCCCCCCAGTTCGGCAAAAAGGGGTTACTCAAGAGCGCCCCTTCTTCCATTCATAACTGGAAGAAAAAATTCTTTATTTCGTGCCCTTCTCTTGAGTTAGGACTTCCTCCTTAGGAGAGCTAACAGATTCAATCCACCGGGCTCCAGAGTTAGAAAGAGAAGACCTCGACTCGGTTAGCAAAATAAGAAATTACCGAGCTCCTCCACTATCCAAATTACTAGAGAATCGAACCTTATTTAACCTCGACTTAAGCCCCCTTGATCTGGCAGGTATATTTTCACATCTTGCTAGTTATGCTTCGTCTTCTTTTCTAACTAGTTTTCTTGCCACTGCAGAAATGACTCCGGAAGAACTGGATCGATTATCTAAAGGAGTCCGGGCCCTTAAAAGAAAAGGCGGTTCCTCTGGAGAGCCATCAAAGCAAACGATGATCGAGGGTCCAAGTTCGGCCATGCCGATCCAGACCGTCCCTACTCCGGAAATTACTGCAACAGCATCGAGGTCAGCCTCGCCCAACGAAGCCGTCACTTCCGCACCCCCCGAATAGGGAAATATGGTGAAGAAAAAGAAAGCTGTCGCCAAAAAAGTCAAGAGGAGCGCAAGAGGATCTGGCAGCAATAACAACTCCAGCCCGAAGCCAGATTCCTTGGACAATTCATCCAGCCCTTAATAAAAGGATGCGTCCTTCCCCGCCTCGAGAATATGATTCGCCTAGATGACGAAGACAGGTTGCGAGACTCTTACGCGGCCTTCCTTGAGGTAATCAACTTTTTTCTTAAGTTCGATCAATTATTAGTAAACCCATAACCACGTCTTAAATCTTGTTATTTACAGCTAGGACATCATTTGCACGCCTACAGGGAGATACTGAGTCGCCGCAAAATTGAGGCTTCAAAGGCAATCAAAAAAGGTCAAGCAGAGACCAAGAACGCTCGAGCCAAGATCAAGTATTTGAGGGAGGCTCACTCCGCTGAAGTTGTATGCCTTCAGGAAGCACACTGGAGGAAAGAACAGACCTCGACGGAACTGAAAGCCGCCCTGACTTCGAAGGAAAATAGGTGGAAGAAGGCTGAGGAGGTGGTCGGGTTGGAGAGGGAACGAGCTATCGAATCCTTCAATTC
The DNA here is from genome assembly GCA_006176705.1 of Cocos nucifera. Classification (NCBI taxonomy): domain Eukaryota; kingdom Viridiplantae; phylum Streptophyta; class Magnoliopsida; order Arecales; family Arecaceae; genus Cocos; species Cocos nucifera. The sequence goes on along the minus strand of QRFJ01005037.1, from coordinate 224,923 downwards.
TTCAAAGGCAATGAAGGACATCAAGATAGCCTTCGCCCAAGAGGCATTCCTCAAAGGATTCGAGCTATGCCAGGGGAGAATGGCTGAAAATTTTTTCAAGCTTGATCACAGCTTCTTAACAGGGGAATCCTCTAACGATGAAGCTGGACCTTCCGCCGCCGCCACCGATCTACCACCCACCGAGCATCCCGGGCCTGCTCGAGAGCCTGAGACTGCCGAAGCTGCGCCAAGCTCATCCACTGTCCCTCTAGAGATTGTAGGCTTTCCATAATTGTATTTTTTTCTTTATTTTTTTGCTTGTTCTTGTATTCAAAATATTTTTAGTAATGGAAATGAATTTCTTTTTTTGCCATACCGTTGTGTCACGATATTTTCATGCATTAACGTAGTCTCCCATCAACGCCGAACCTCTACCTTAGGGGATCCCCTTGAAGGCTATTAATAAAAAGTTAAGAAAGGAAGTTCGTCATCTTAGTAAAAAGCTGAAGAAAGCTGAAGATGATCTCCGAAAATCAAAAATGAGTTATGCTGAGGCTGTTGTCGAAATTAATCATCTTCGCTAATCCTCCAAACAGTTCTTCAAAGAATATACTGCCAAGAAGAACCATCTAAGTGAAGAACTTTTAGAAACCAGGAAGCATGCCAATGAGAAATCCTAAACCCTGACAACCAAGGTTTGTTCTCTTGAGGCCGAACTCTGCGAAGCAAAAGAGAAAATTAGCCAATTGGAGGAAGGTTCGGCCTGAGTCTAGAGTCGAGCAGAATTTGACTAGGACTAGTCAAAGAAATTTTCCGACCTTCAAAAACAGCTGCAAGATGCTGAGAGGTTATATAATTCCTACCGGATCGGATGGTGTGAGCAAATAGATGATTATAAGAGAAAGCTTAAGATGGCGAACGCCGAGATGATGCGGCTCCAAAAAAAGTTGGCAGACAGGGTCCAGGCCGGGCCAAGAGGGGATCCACAGAAAGTCGCCTCTCTAACAATAACCCTCAAGGATCTTTCGAAGAATTATGAAAAGTGTAAGGCCGAACTTTTTCAGCTCAAGATCCAGACAACTTACAACGAGAACGCAATGAAGGATGCTGAAGCCGAATCTGCAGTCCTGAGAAAGAGAATAAGAGAAGTAGAAGACGACTTCCGGAGAACTCAAAAATTGCTCGAGGAGAGCTTGGCAGCAAGACGAGATCTTGAAGAAAAGATATAATAAGATCTGAAGCACTCCTTCATGTTGGTTGGGGTCAGTAGTCCAAAATCTGACTTCGAGTAGAACATGATTTTTTTCGTAATCGATCTCGAGGACCTATGCAATAAATTTTCAATTTCAATGGAATAATATTTCTTTATCCTTTGAGCTATACCTCAATTTGATGCTTGTTAGTCTCTTTGTTTTTTTGTCATGCCTGATATTAGTATTGTCTTGAAACAATAGCCTCCACCTAATATCTTGTACATCTGTCCCCCTTGTTTATGAATAAGGATCCTTGGACTTGATTATGAGCAAATTTATCTCTGAAAATTTTCAGACTTGTGGTTAACCTCCTATTTAAGAATCATAAGCCTTCGATCCCATGTGAGGGTCCTCATCCACGTCAAGATGAGGTCCTCCTGCTCCTAACAAGATTGCCGGGACACAAAAGGGCCATTACGAGAGTCTCTTCCCGTTACCTCCTGTTTAAGAACCAGAGGCCTTCAATCCCTCGTAAGAATCTTCATCCACATCAGGACAAGGTTCTTCTATTCTTGATGTGGTTGGCTATTATCCTTCTTAGGACGAGGTCCTCCTATTCCTAACAAGATTGCCGGAATACAAAAAAGCCATTGCGAGGGCCTCTTCCCGTTACCTCCTGTTTAAGAACCGAAGACCTTCAATCCCTCGTAAGGATCTTCATCCACATCAGGACGAGGTTCTCCTATTCTTGATGTGGTTGGCTATTATCCTTCTTAGAACGAGGTCCTCCTGTTCCTAATAAGATTGACGGGACACAAAAGAGCCATTGCGAGGGCCTCTCTCCATTACCTGCTGTTTAAGAACCAGAGGCCTTTAATCCCTCTTAAGGGTTTTCATTCACATCAAGACGAGGTCCTCCTGTTCTTGATATAGTTGGCTATTATCCTTATTAGGACAAGGTTTTCCTGTTCCTTACAAGGTTGCTAAGGCACAAAAAGATCGTTGCAAAAGCTTCTCCCCGTTACCTTCTGTTTAAGAACCGGAGACCTTCACTCTCATTAAGACAAGGTTAACCTCTTATTTAAAAATCAGAGGCCTTCTACTTCGTTTAAGAACGAAGTTCGATTGAATAATTTCCTGTCATTGCACCATTTTTCAACAAAGACTGATGTTAAAGTAAGAAAATTTTATTGAAAATGGGGTTATTGATGGTATATTAGTAAGTTTTCCGAATTTCAAGGTCGCGAGAGTATAGCCCCTCCGAGCTTCTTTAGATAATAAGCTCCTGGTCAAATGATTTCCACGACCTCATATGGGCCTTCCCAATTTGAAGCGAGCTTTCCTTGATTTTGCGACTGTGAGAGATCTACCCGTCGTAATACCAGATCTTCTACTTTGAAAATTTTACTTCTAACTCTGAAATTGTAGTAACAAGCCACCTGTTTGTAAGCCGCCATTCAAATTTGGGCCTTTTCTCACTTTTCTTCTAACAAATCAAGGTTTGCTTTAAGATCCTGTGAATTGTTCTGTTCATCAAAAGCTTCAACCCATGCTGAAGGTAGTTTTAATTCAACTGGGATAACCGCCTCAGTCCCGAAAGCCAAAGCAAATGGAGTCTCTCCAATTGGCAGCCTTTGGGTGGTTCCATAGGCCCAAAGCACATGATAAAATTCGTCCACCCATGTTCCTTTCATCCTTTTAAGCCTTGCTTTTATTTCTTGCAACATGATCCTATTAGTCACCTCGGTCTCGTCATTTGCCTATGGGTGAGCTACTGACGTAAAGTAATGGAAGATATTCGGATCTTCACATAACCCAACGAACTTTGTTACTGCAAATTGGCGTTCGTTATCAATAATGATAGTCCGAGATAGGCCGAACCTGTAGACTATTAACTTCCAGACGAAATCCTGTACTTTAGCTTCAGTAATTTTTGCTAGAGATTCGGCCTCGATCCATTTGGTAAAGTAGTCCACTGCCACCAAAAAAAATTTTCGCTGTCTAGATGAAAGGGCCTGAGTATATCCATTTTTCACTGCACAAATGGCCATGGGACGCTTAAAGATGTAAGTTATGAGGCTGGCTATCTTTGGTTGTCTTTGGATATTGGCATTCCTCTGGCATCGATCACATTTTCTCACATGCTCTATGGCATCCTGATGCATAGTCAGCCAATGATATCCTTGCCGAAGCAGTTTGTAGGATAGAGATCTAGCTCCAAGATGATTTCTACATATTCCTTCACGTACCTCCTTCAATGCATAATCAGTTTCAGAAGGTCGAAGACATTTGAGTAGCAAGAAGCACAACCGTTTATACAACTTATTCTCATATCGTACATAGCGGGAGGCCCGGATTCTCAATCTTCGAGCTTCTTTAGGATCTCTGGAGAGAATTTCATCTGAGGTATAGAATTAAAGGGTCAATCCAGTTGGGCTCACGATCAATCCGCATTACTATCTGAGATTCCTCCGAACTTGGATACTGCAGAACTTTAAAGAAGACTTCTTTCGGCAATTCACTCGGAGCCAAGGTAGCTAATTTCGAGAGAAGGTCGATCCTAGTGTTTTCTGTTCTGGAGATCTGCTGAATGTAGAAGCCACTGAAGACCGAGATCAAGCTCTTCACCTTTTTCAAGTACTTTATCATACTTTCCTTCCAAGCTTCGTAAGTACCATTAACCTGCCCCACCACCAATTGAGAATTACTATAGACTTTCACATGATCCGCTTCCAATTCTTTAGCTATTCTCATTCCCGCGATCAGAGCTTTGTATTCTGCTCTATTATTTATTGTAGAAAATTCAAAGCATAGCGCGTATTCAGCAATAATTCCTTCTGAATTGATCAGAATCAAGCCCGCGCCCACTCCAGAGGCATTGGATGAACCATCAACATATAGGGCCCCAAAGTCTTTAGGGAGATCTATTCTTTCTTCAAGGGAGTTCGGCTGCAAGCTGGGAGTATAGACTTCTTGCTGTTCAGGTTCGACGGGATTCGAAATGATGCATTTTTCTATGAAGTTAGCCAATATTTAAGCATTAATGGATGGCCGAGGTTGGAAATTGATATCGAACTTGGTGAGCTCAATTGCCCATTTCGCTATTCTTTCAAAGGTATCGAGCCGGAGAAGAACTACTTTGATGGACTAATCGGTGAGAAGTGTGACCGTATCCCCCTGGAAATAAGGTCGGAGCTTCCTGGCTGCAATCAACAAGGCATCAGTTAGCTTTTCTAATTTTGTATACCTTATTTCCGCATCCCTCAAAACTCGACTTATATAATAGATTGGCTTCTAAATTTTTGCCTCTTCCTTGATCAGGACAGCTCCAATAGCAATGAGAGACACGACGAAGTACAAGAACAATTCTTCACCAAGTTCGAGCTTGGCAAGAAGAGAAGGTGAGCTCAGATAGTTCTTCAATTCTTCAAAAATTTGTTGACATTCAAAAGTCCAGCAGAAGTTCTTTGGCTACTTGAGCATCTGGAAAGACATGCAATGCTTAACCGACCTTGAGAAGAAGCGATTCAGAGCTGCAATTTTCCCCATCAGGCGTTGAACCTCCTTTATTATTTTTAGTGCAGTCATTTCTTGAATGGCTCTAATCTTCTCGAGATTCGCTTCAATGCCACGCCTTGACACCATGAACCCTAGAAACTTTCTCGAAGTTACTCCGAAAGCACATTTGGTTGAATTCAGTTTCATCTTATACTTTCGAAGGCTGCTGAAGGTCTCTTCTAAGTCGGCAATATGATTTGATGAAGATCGATTTTTAACAAGCATGTCATCCACGTAGACCTCCATATTGCAACCAATCTGCTTCTTGGAGATCTTATTTACCAAGCGCAGGTATGCCGCACCTATATTTTTAAATCTGAAGAGCATAATCCTATAACAATAAAGGCCACGATCAGTAATAAAAGCATTTTTTCCTCATCTTCTGGCATCATCCGAATTTGGTTATAGCCGGAGAAGGCATCCATGAAGGTGAGAAGCTTGTGGCCCTAAGTAAAATCCACCAGTTGATCAATTCTGGGCAGAGGATAGCTGTCCTTTGCATAGATCTTATTCAGATCTATGAAGTCTATACACATACTCCACTTACCGTTCGCTTTATTAACAAGGACCACGTTCGCAATCCAATCCGGATAGGATACCTCCTAGATGAACTAGGCTTTGAGAAGCTTGTCTACTTCATCTGTGATGGCCTTCTGCCGCTCCGATGCGAAGCTGCGCTTCTTTTATTTTACTAGCCAACGTTTGAGATCCATGCCTAGACGATGTTCCATCACCTCTGCATCAATCCCAAGCATATCTGCAGATACCCAAGCGAAGACATCGACGTTCCTCCGCAAGAAGACAACGAGCTGCTTTCTGACTTTTCTCAAGTTGGAGCTGATTTGAACAGTATGATCTTCATTTCCATTATTTAGTGGAATTGCGACAAGATCGCCAATAGATTCTCCTCGCTCAGTCAAGTCATCGCAATCATCAAGTCCATCTACCGAATAGGGCTTTGTTTGCTTTCCTTCTTGCAGGGCAATGGTATAGCAGTGCCACGCCAAAACCTAGTCTCCCCTAACCTCTCCAACCCTATATCCTATCGGAAACTTCATCTTCAAATAGTAAGTTGAAACTACTATCCGAAGTGCATTCAAGCCGGATCGGCCAAGAATTGCATTGTAGGTGGAAGGTACCTTTACCACCAGGAAATCAACTTGGGCCTTGGATTATTTTGGATACCGATCTGCCACAACAGACAAGGTAGTTATTCCTTCCACCGGCACAGCATCACCAGTGAACCCTACTAACGGAGAGCTCATTGGTCTCATTTGGCTGTCAGGTATAGACATTTAGAGGATGCATCATAAAACAAAACATCAGCAGAGCTTCCATTATCAATCAAAACGTGGCGTACATCATAATCAGCAATATTTAAAGTTACTACAACTGCGTCGTGCGGAAATTGAACCTCTTGTGCATCTTCTTCAGTGAAAGCAATAGGCTCCTCAATCCTCTATCTCTTTATTGGCTCTACAGACCCGCTAGCTCCTCCTTGTCAATGTCTCCCAGTGATGGTGTTAATGATTCCAATTAGTGGCCGATCTTCTTATGGCTCATCCCTCCAGGATGGTTCAAGCTGCGATAGAGCTCTTGGTCAATCCTCTCTCCTTTCCAACCGATGTCTCAAAAAGCAGTCCAACCGACCTCGTCTGATGAGCTTCTAAATTTCGTCTTGAAGCTAAATGCATTCTTCAGTATCATGACCGTGGTCACAATGATAGAGACAGTCCTTATGGGGTTGCACTTGGCTGGATGAGACCGCATCTTTTCCGGCCTCGATAATTGCTCCTTGATCTCCATCAACACTTGGATCTTTGGAGCGTTCAAAGGGACAGTTATGAAATCTTCTGAGTGAAGAGTTCTACCGTGCCCTTCGATCTGGGCATCTTTGTCAACGAGCTTAAGGTGGAGTTTGAGCTTGTCAGCGCTCAGGAGGGGTTCTAGAACGCAGTCGAGCTTCACTGGGCTTCTTAGCAGTTGCAAATTTGCTGTATTTACCCGCTTGCCACTCTCCTGCGACTTCATCATCTTTTAGCTTGAAGACTTCCTCTGCTCGAGCGCAGCCTTTTGCCCAGGACAACATATCGGCAAAATCCCGGGATACTCCAGGAAAAAAAGAAGTTTGTTCTTCTAAAAGCCGCACTGAATCCCGGGTACTCCAGGAAAAAAAGGAGTTTGTTCTTCTAGAGGCCGCCCTTCAATGCGACCATAGCAACATATTGGTCCAAATTTTGGATCTCTAAAGCAGCAGTGTTAAAGCGACTGACGTAAGCTCAGATGGACTCCCCTTTCTTCTACTTGATATTGCGATGGAGTTCGAACCTCGTCTCTGGCTCTGACTGCTGATGAAATGGACTGCAAACTGATAGCTCAACTAATCAAAAGAAAAGATAGTACCCGATTTGAGGTCCCAGTACCAAATCCTTACTGCTCCTTTCAAAGCAGAGAAGAAAGCTTAGCACAGAATAGCGTCAAGCACGTCATGAAGCAGCATCATAATTTTGAAGGCTTCAAGATGGTCAACTAGGTTGGTGGCCCCGTCATAACTCTCAAACTATGAGAGTTTGATGTTCGGCGAGATGGGTTCCTGCATGATACAGACAGAGAATGAAGGGTCGATGTAGATGTCATGGCGAGCGGAGGCTACGTGGCGAAGCTCCTTGATCCGTCGGTTCATTTCTTGAAGCTTCTGATCGAGAATATCATCTCGATCATGGATCTCAAAGCACGACTGATTGGAGAGTGATTTCCCAGGAGTGGAATCATGATTAGAACAAGGGCTCTCCGCTCTCTGCTTTTTCTTTTCAGGAGTCACCGACCGACTTGCCCAGGTTGGCCTTCCCTGTGCCGGATCTCGACATTCCGACAAGGATCTTTCTAGCTGAACCAATGCCAGGGGCTGCTGCATGGCCTGCACTGCTTTAGTAAGGCCCTTAACCTGCTACACCAGCACGTTAAACTGCTCTAGATCCACCATAGCTATTGACAGAGGTTGAGGTGCCGATGACTGATCCAAGTGAGATCTGGCAGCAAAGGTGGATCGTCAGGTTGAAGCTCTCTTAGGCAGCATCTTGCTGGAACAAGAGATCCGAAGAAAACAAAGTAAAAGTGAGGAAAATAAACTCGATTGGGTACTTCTTTAAGAACAAGAGCTCAGAGGGCCCCTCTAGTGCCAATTCTATTGGTGCAGAAAATGGTGCTGACGCCGGAGTTCGCTGGAGCTGGAGAAGATGAGACCTGCAAGATGAAGTCCAAATCGGAGGTAAGTGGCTCCGACAGGATCCTTCGATGGTCAAGTTAGTTCTCTAGCCAACAAGAATGGAGTACTCAAGAAAATTTAGAGCAGAGAGGAGAGCTTAATGCTTAGAGAAGAAAACGTATCTAGAAGGTTCCTTATATAGGAGCTTATAATAGAATTAAAGTGATGGCCATAACAGAATGTCAGTAGATCCTTCAAGCCACATGAAGTTTGTTATGGAGAGTAGGCTGTCATTTATCGTGACTTGTAGATGGTTGGAGTTAACTTATTGGAGTTCGAACGAGAGATTGAAGATTTCTACATTCATAGCCGAAGTGTTCATGCCGGGAAGAACTCGAAGTCTGATCGACCATGAATGTAGAAATCTCCAACCTCTTGTCCGAACTCCAATAAATTAACTCCAACCACCTACAAGTCGCGACAAATGACAGCCCACTTTTCATAACAAACTCCACGTGGCTCAAAGGACCTACTGACATTCTATTATGGCCATCACTTTAATTCTGTTATAAGCTCCACCTATATAAGGGATCCTCCAGATATGTTTCCTTCTTTAAGCACTAAGCTCTCATCTCTGCTCTAAATTCTCATGAATACTCCATTCTTGTTGGCCAAAGAACTAAGTTGACCATCGGAGGGTCCTACCGAAGCCATCCACCTCCAGTTTGGACTTCATCTTGCAGGTATCATTGGCGGCCTCATCTTCTCTAGCTCCAGTAAACTCTGGCGTCAGCAGCATTTTCTGCACCAACAATAAGCATTACCAATAGTATATCAATATCATCAAGCAGAGGTGGGACCACCAGATGGGTAGGAAGTTACATATAGCAGATAAGCAAGAACACCAAAAATTTGACTACTCCTATACTAATATTTTACTAAAACAATTGCAAATTCTGTTGATAGCTTACTACTTGAACCCAAGGTTTCAGTACACCATACCTAGAACTAATATGAATGAGAAACTTCTAGCCACCATGTGCAATATGATCTACAAGATGGAACCTGATCCAGAAATTGCAGCCATATATCCGAAAGAGATAAGTTAATTTAAGTGGAATCTGTAAGTCAACTCGTGTCTTCAATCATTAACTTATCATAACACCTCTTTTCCATAACCGAAAATGTTTTGCGAGAGCACTGACAGCTTTGGAGTCTCGACACCTATCGTAAGAAATCTATGAATCCAAAAATATTAAATATCAACTATAACTATTACTTGATGTTTTACAACTACGAATATGATACTATCTTATATGTTATTTCCTTCAATACTTTTGCAACTAAATGGTAGATTCATTTTGGTTTGTCAACAAAAACTCTTAGGCGGCTAGCCAACTGGATCCTTTTCCAAACAATCACCTCAAGTGGCTATGAACATGATTGGTCTACCTTCACCCTTATCGATAGTAAGCACAGGAACCGTCCAATATAGGTACCTCAATGACGTCTATGTCCACTACAATCTAAAGTTGAGGCTGAAATAAATTCAAGAGTTAGTAGACCTGAAGTATATGAATCAACTCCAAAATGATTTTGTTCAGTATGAGAAACCCATGATCGAATGGCCTGTATGCCAGCAACAGAAGTGAAAGCTCGATGAGCCAGGATCGCCGCCATAATCAATCAGTTTCATGGATGCCGAGCAATGGGGTAAACATAAAATTCCAAGCTTGCATCCAATTGATAAGCCAAAGGAGTTGGTAGGGAGTTGTTCGTTGGAGCTCCATGTTCGAGACATTCTTTTAGAGATATAACCAAGAGATGCTTAGATAAGACCACCACACTATTTGATCCACTTAAGAGGGCACTGTCCATCCTCCCAGCATAGCCAAGCAAAAGAGCACGAAGGGAAAGCAAATAGCTATGCAACGTAGCTTGAAAGAAAAAGGAAAGCCAGCTACAGCCCCAATGGAGAGAGTGAAGTCAGTTCACTCAGAATCAAAGACCAAATAAAGAAGCGTTGAGAGTTCTGATAATCATTCATCCGATGGCTAAAAAGTGGATGATATAAGACCATTTATGAGATAATCCCAGGATAGTCTTTGATTCACTAGCGAGTTCCAATTTATGCATGCCACACAGAATAGTAACCATGGTGCACGAGTTGGTAGAACCCACAAGGATATGATTATGTATAGGAGATGGGCTCTTCGAAGTCATTCAGGAGTATACAATGCAGCTGCAAATAACCTCGCACATAGAATAGGATCCACGGACATCAAATTCTAAGTCATAAGCTGGATCCTATTACCCACAACCACATGTAGCCTACGACCAACATGGATATGAATATCGTGCATCTAAGACGTCATCTTCCAATTACTACTACCCTATACAGTCTGGAGGATCTTATAGGTTAGATTTTGCTACTAGCATATTCGGATGGACCCCTTCACAACCGTATTATCAAACAGACGATACTTTTTAAAGCTAGAGCTTCAATAAGAGATCCAAGACTAGTTATGTCCAAAATGTGTATCTTTTAGGATAAGCATACAAGATTCCAACTTTAAATGGTTAGAGAGGTGGTCGAATGTGCCTCCTAATTACGTTAATGATCTCAAAATTTACAAGAGACATCGACACTCCACTAGATTTTAGATGTCAGTATGTATGTTGTACTTTAAATGCATCTAACTGTTAGTATATTTTGTATTATATTTTGTATATTACTAATTTTCTTTACAAATACACTACTTGATCTAATTAAATTGCATTTCATGATATAATTATGATATATTTAGGATAAAGAAGCATCATTTTAAGGTGTACCAAGTAATAAAAACATCAAAAGACATCAAGAAATATTAAATTAGAGTTAAAATTATTCAAAAAACCAAAAATTGATTACATTTCATTAAATATTAAAAATTTGAAGAAAAAAAAAAAGGCTTGCCACTCTAATAACCAACACACCATGGCGTACCTTGTTAGCATGGTACCAAATCAGCACCATACCAAGCCAGTGGCTGATGGGTAGGTATCAGTTCAACCTGCCTTGGCCCATAGTGTTAAAGAAAAGCCCAAATTCCCTTTTAAACTAAAAAGAGCCATGTATTTTCCTATTAACTAGTCAGCACCTCTTATGCATCCTATGATTAAACAACAAAACTATCATATGTTCTACCATCTTCAGGATATGATTAAATTATAATCTTTGCATTCATTTAGACTTGTGTACTTCACAAGGCATAAGGAAAATATCATCTCCAAGTTTGGTCAATACATTCTCATTAATGGTGCTAGAATTCAACATATATCTATAACCAGGTTCTAAAGTTTTAAAAAATAAGTTACTTACGTAAATAAACACTTCAGCTAAAAAAATATAAGCTAAGGCAGGATTTTGCAAAATGAAGCAATTGTAGCATAGAAAGTTCAATTATCAACAACCAAAGTATAATACATTCAATTATCATATCCTATTAATATTCAAGTGATTTAGTCAATACCTGACAACTATAATTCCATCTGTTGCGATCCTTAGCCTCTCATCAATGCAAAGTTCAGTTGATGTTCCAAATGCTTTATCACCATCACTATACATTAACTGTCAGATCCAATGTGTGTTAGTAGATGGCTAATACTCTAACCAGTGAAAGATATACAATGAACTAACTGAAGAATCACAAACCCGCAATTCCTCCTTCCCTAGTGAAGCAAACCCATTGGACAAGACTCTTCTGTTTCTGAGATGTGAAACTCCAAGCATCTCTCCATTCTTTATTACCTGCAAACAAATATGAATCATAGAGATGGCTAATTCAACATTTCATAATTCATTATATAAAAAGACAATGAAACAACAAGGTCATATAGGCTGCTTGAAGCAAAGAGTTTTTTATTCTATGGATATTGAATTAGCCATTCCAAACTAAAGGTTTTCTATTTCTTATTTCAATAAGACCTTCCCTTTCCATGTGAAAGAAATCTCTATCAATATGGCAACTAACAATTAGGCTACCCTTATCTTGTATCACTTTACTGCCTTTTTGATGAGGTTAAAGACCTAGGTACAATTTGAATCATGATGATACAAGTCCTCATCAAGTTGCTAGGAGTGTAAATGGAGCACATAACAATCTAAAATGTCCAAATTCATGTACTGGGTCTCTATTTATTTAATATCTAGCAGAAACTTAGCCATTAGGTTACTTGGCTGGTAAGTTGGACTTTTAAGTTACTTGGCCACCAAGTATTTTACTTACTTGGCATCAACTTTCTTAACCCACTTTATTATTAGGTCCTGAATTTTTTTTTTTTTTCTAACTTATTTGTTGCTTGGTCCTTAATCAGATAAGGCTATATCCTAATATATAAAGGTTAATGGTTATCAGCAAGATGGAAACTCTTGAGCTGTACCTGAGTCTACAGCTGAGAAAGTTAATGTTACCATTTAACAAAGTTGGCTTGCAATCCCTCATCTCCCTCCCTCTCACCCTCTCTAGCCCCCTCCCTCTCTCTTACTTCTATTTCTTTTATTTCCTCCTTTCCTTCCTCAGCTCATCTTCTATTTAGCATGCAGACATCTGTATTGCAGCCTGAAATTCAAATTTGGGTCAATGTTGAACTTTCAGCCTTAAACTTAAAATCCTAAAAACCTTTTCTAACATCACATCTTATCCTCCAAATCCTAGGGCACCACCAGAAAACTTGCATACATCCATCAATGATTATCATCCCTTTCATTTTCCAGAATTTAACAGCAAGCACTAAAAGTAAGTGAAACTTTAAATTTTATAGCAGTGAGGTCCACCATGCATAAGCAGCCACTCTCAAGAAGTTCCGCATCACTTCTTAGAAACTAGCTGAAAAGGCATCGGTCAATACAGATAAGGAAACTTGATTGTGGAATGTGTTTAAAAAAAATATCAAAGAACCATTTTGTTTTTATGCTACAGGTTGACCATAGAGGTTGTTTTCTCATAAGGAGATTAATAAAGAAATATAGATAAAAGAGATAAGATCTTCACATGGATTTTATTGATTTCGAGAAAGCATATGATAGAGTTCTTAGAAAAGTCTTATCATAGGTGTTAGAAAAGAAAGTCTCTATTAGTTATATTAATGTGATTAAGAACATGTATAAGAGAGTAGTTGCTAGCGTGAAAACTACTCATGGTAATACTAGTGAGCTTTTAAATACAATTAGGTTTACACTAATGATTTGCTCTAAGTTCTTATCTTTTTGAACTAGTTATAGATGAGCTTACTAGACATGTTCGGGATGATATTCCTTGGTCCATGCTTTTCACAAATGATATAGTCTTAGTAGATGAAACTAAAGTTTAAGTTAATCATAAGTTGGAATTATGGATGAGTACATTAGAATTTAAAAATTTCAGGTTTAATAGAACCAAGACGGAATACATGTTAGTAAGTTTGGTAAAATTAGAAATAGAAATGAAGTTGGAGAAAAAATTGAGGATTATGAAGTTTTGAAGCGCAATCATTTTTGATATTTAGGATCATTTGCTCATAAAGAGAGGGAGATGAGGATGTTGTTCATAGGATCAAAGTGGAGTGGTTAGAATAGAGAAGTGCAACTAGGATATTATATGATCATAGGATATCTGCTAAGTTGAGAGAAAAATTTATAAGACTGTCACACAACCAGCTCTGCTTTATGGTACAGAATGTTGCGCAGTTAGAAAATAGCATGTGCGCAAGATAACTATGGCCAAAATAAGAAACATTAAGGGGCTGTTTGATTGGGAGTAATCTGGCATGGGAAAATGATTCGCATGTTAGATTACCATGTTTGGTATGAAAAGTGGAAGAGAGAGATGGTAAAAAAATTAATGGGCCCCATGCTTATTTTTTGAAGACAGAAGGTAAAACAAATATCATTGGGGGGTTGGTATTTGGCAAATTCCCGAGTGGTGGTAATCCATATTTAACAAAAATACCCCCAATAAAGCTGCATATATAATCATTGACTTTATTCTAATGTCCTTCGAAATCTATTCAATAAAGATTTTTTTGTAAAAAAATTAAGATGAAGATGGCATTCTGCAACGGGTTATGTGATTATAGTCATCATATAAAAACTAATTAGAGATGATAATACTATTCTACTATTAAAAAAAATATTTTATTTTTAAGGGTATATTTGTAAATTTTGCCATATTTTCATATAGGATTACCTCCAACCAAACATAATAATCCTTTTTCGATGTCATTTTTCAGAGTAATTTTCCCACCAACCAAACATGGTAAAAGTTATTTTCCTCTGCAATTATTTTCCCAGATAAATGATTTTCATGAATTATCATATTATCCCATAATCTGATATACCCCAACCAAACGGATCCTAAGATGAATATATTGTAACACAAGAAAAGATAGCATAAAAAATGTAGTCAATCAAAGAAGGTAAAGGTAGCATCAATTGAGGACAAGTTGAGAAAAGGGCGACTTAGATAATTTGGACATGTACAACATAGACTGGGGGATGCATGAGTACGAATGAGTGTTTTGATACATTTAGAGGGAAAGAGAGGTAGAGATAGACTATAGATCATACAAGATGTTATAAGGAAGAAACTGATATTGCTACATTTTTCAAAAATTGTAGCCCTAAATAGAGCGAAATGGAGGAAAAGGATTCATGTAGCCGACTCCACCTAGTTTGAGATTAAGGCTTAATTGAGATGAGTAAAAGTGTCGTCTCAATTCACCATATCGTTATATATTAGGATTTGTAGTGCTCCCAAGCCTTGGTAGGCTACAGGAAGAGTCAAGGTGTTGGCTTCGGGATGCTAGGACAGGTGTGAGTCCTAGGACTAAGACAGAAACTGTCCTAGGGTGGAAGCGGTGTGTAGCCCTCCACAGACTTGAGGTTCATGTGTGAGGACTTTGAGGGGCTTAGTAGGTGCTCCAGAAACCTGGGATACCAGATGGAGCAAGGGACCAGAGCCACGAGAAATATCAACCAAAACAAGGGGCTGGCACACAGGCGGGTTGGCTCGAATATGCAGTCGAGCCGGCTCGGGACAAATTCGAGCAGGCTCTCTCAAGCAGACAGAAGATAGTGTTCGAGCGAGATGCAGTCGAGCCAGCTCGACTTCTGACAGAGCCGGCTCAATAGTGGCGAACAAAACTGGATGGAATTTTCTGTTTGATCTTGGATTGGATTTAATCCAAGGAATCTTAAGACCTGATTTATAAGATCTTAAGAAGGCTAACTCATATATGGGTCGAATTTAGATCCAGGGGATAAGAGTATGGGAGACATGGGTGTACATATGCTTGGTGAGTGCCTTCATATATTGGGTTAGTCAAGAAAGTTTTTAGTCAGGCCTAATAGCTATGTATAAATACGTAAGTTGTATTAGGATTTCATTACAAAAGGAATTGAAATACAAATCTTTTCTCCCTCAATCTTTCTTATCTCTTCTCTCTAGTGTTGCCGCCTCAGGATTCTGGAAGAAGACCTAGAGAGGGAGGGCGCCTCCCTCAAGCCCTAGGAGGGAGGCGCCCCATCATAGATCCAGGTAGTGGATCGATGGTTCGCTGTCTTAGAGAAAATCAAAGATCTCCCATCACATATCCAGGTAGTAGATCGATGGTTCGCTGTCTTAAAGAACGTCAAAGATCTCCTCAAGTCCATACTAAAGATCTTGGATTTCTGCAACATGGTATCAATCGGTACCATGGTTCTCGACATTTGGTATCAGAGCTGTCGAATGTTACAACAATTGGTATCAAAGCGATATCAGGTTTCAACAATTGGTATCAGAGCCTGATGGTGCGTAGAAGCGAAGAAGTTACATAGAAAGAAATCAAAAATATGCACACCTATTCTACGGTATGTCTCAGATTTACCTTTGTTATTGCTATGATTTGACCAACCGAGAGCAGCGGATTGAAGGTGGAGGTTGAAAGGATTAACGGAAAGAATTTTCTCGGGATGGAAGGTTTGGATGCGTGATTTGCTGATCGATCTTGGTGGAAAGGTCGGGGATGTATGACGGTTAGGTGACGAGAGTTCTCTAGAAAAATGGACAGCGTGGGGCTGTTTAACAGTTGAAGAGAGATTTCTCAATGGGTAATGGTCGAAGGAAGGCTAAAGAAGCGACTATACATCCTTCGGTTGCAAGAAGGCAGGAAAATAGTCAGGGATGCATTCAGCGGTTCGAACAGAGTATAGATTTGCGAAGCCTTAGAGATGATGGAGATGATTAATCCATGGAGCGTCGCAACAGGTTTAGAGAAGACAGATCCTCGATGGTTTCAGAGGTGCCCGTGGGGTTGCGAAGTATTCGAGACAACAGATGCGACGGTGGTCAAACAGGTCAGGACTAGACGGCTAATCAGGTTTCTTCTGCAAGAGCACCAAAGAGAGTCGTGGTTTAGGTGGATGGTTTGTGTACAGCAAGAGAGAACCCGAATACCTATGAGACGGTGTCGAGACAAGGCAGGGAGTGCTGGAGTGCTGCAGTAGCGCTTTTCTAAAGGCACAGGACTAAGAGCGGCTCGGTGGTGAGCAGCCGAGGAAGGTATCTCAGCAGAGTGTCAGCATCACAAGAAGATCGGAAGCAGATCTCAGGAAAAGCCAAAGGGGTCTTAAGAACCTCGGGATGAGATAGGTGGATCTGAGCCCAAGACAGGATTTGAGCTGTAGTTCCTTCGGGCGCAACTAAAGCGATGGTTGGTGCAGGGACCGAAGAGGAGAGGCTAGGATGGAATTTCCTAGGGTTTAATCGTTGGTTTAAAGAGTTGGATGAGCTCTTGGATTTTGAAAGTGCCCGCGGGTTGTGAAGATATCCAAGATGGCTTCAAAGGGGTCCGCGGAGTGCGGAGTGTTCGAAGAGACAGCGACAGTGTTCGAGATGCAACGACAAGCTCAGTAATGCAACATTAAGTGGTTAGACTCGGGTGACTCGGTTACAGAGTCAGATTCTTCTGCGACATCAAATGGACTTCGATTTCTGATGGAGCACCGGACAAAGATGGCTTCACCACTGGAGATGTGATACAAGTTCAGAGCGGAGAGGTGCAGAACTTATATCCTAGCACCAGCGCCAGAGATGCACAGTTCCAAGTGGAGCGGCATGTGCAGGAGGACAGGCATAGTTTTGAGAAGATCGTATCAGGTGATGCAGCAAGTGCCGATACAGGAATGCTACAGGTTCTCTAGAAAAGTCCAGAAAAAGTGATGCAGCTGCGAAGCAAAAGAAATTCTACAATTTTAGGATGGTGCGAAGAAGCAAGCCAAGGTCTTCAACGGTGGAGGCGATCATCTCAAAAGCCTCAAAGGATGCACAATAGTGGAAAAGAATTGGCGAAAACGATGTTTGCATAAGAGGCTGTCAGGGTGCACAGCGATAGCAGGATCGTGCAGGTGGGTATTGCTAGGGGTTTGCCAAGGTTTGGGGCATCAAGGTGGAAATTGTTAGAATTTACGGTGATCCCAAGCCTTGGGAGGCCACAAAAGTCAGGGTATTGACTCTGAGATACTAGGATAGATGTGAGTCCTAGGGCTAGGACAGACACTGTCCTAGAGTGAAGGCGGTGTGTAGCCCTCCACGGATTTGAGATTCAAGTGTAAGAATCTTGAGGGGCTTAATAGGTGCTCTGGAGACCTGGGACATAAGATGGAGCAAGAAACCAGAGCCACGAGAAATATCAACCAAGACAAGGGACTGGCACAGGCAGGCTGACTTGGATACGCAATCGAGCCGGCTCGGACCAAGACCGAGCTGGTTCGAGGCGAATTTGAGCAGGCTCTCTCAGGCAAACAAAAGAGTGTTCAAGCGAGACAGTCGAGCCAGCTCAACTTCCGATAGAGCTAGTTCGACGGTGGCAAACAAAACTGGATGGAATTTTCTATTTGATCTCGAATTGGGTTTAATCCAAGAGGTCTTAAGGCCTAGTTTATAAGATCATAAGGAGGCTAACTCATGTATGGATCGGATTTAGATCTGGGGGATGAGAGTATAGGAGACAGATGTACATGGGCCCGGTGAGTACTTTCATGTATTGGATTATCCAGGAGAGTTTTTGATCGGACTTAATAGCTATGTATAAATACATAGGTTGTATTAGGATTTCATTACGAAAAGAATTGGAATACTGATCTTTTCTCTCTCAATCTCTCTTATCTCTTCTCTCTAGTGTTGCCGCCCCAGGGTTCTTAAAGAAGACCTAAAGAGGGAAGGTGTCTCTCTCAAGCCTTAGGAGGAAGGCATCCCATCACAGATCCAGATGATGGATCGGTGGTTCGCTATCCTTAGAGAACATGAAAGGTCTCCTCAGGTCCATGCTAATGATCCTGGATTTTTGCAACATGGTATCAAATCGGTACCATGGTTCTCAATATTTGGTATCAGAGTTATCGAATATTTCAACAATTGGTATCAGAGCAATATCAGGTTTCAACATTATACATTTTGCTATGATCTACATATCTACTATTATAAAAATCAAAGAACTAGCAGAATCATAGAAAATGAAATAACGATGAACCCCATTTCCTAGTCTAATCTGACATTATTTCACTAGTCAACATGAAGCTAATGGTTGACAATGTATTTTGATGTACTCAAGGTTGAGATAAAGCTAGATGTTTATGGTTATGCTAGGTTCAGGAATCAACTGGGAGATGTCCGCATTCAAAGTTTTGGTCTTGTTTCACATGAAGAAAAAACTATTGATGATATTTGGCAACAATATGGATACAAAATATTAACACGAAGGCTTAATTGCCGATTTGCTTCATCTTTCAGTTTATGTAGTCTATCCTTCAATTTCTTATGCATGCCAATGGAAATCAATTTTATTCGAAAAACAAACAAAAATGCAACACCTTGAAATAGCTTCTCCTTGATGAAAATTAATATAGCATTCTTTCATCGTTGTGCTTCAATGTCCTGTCTTTAGCCATAGCTGACAAGTCAGCAGTTATTTGAAATGTCACTAGCATTTACCAGTTCAAAACGAATATGGAACTCCTCTCATGAACAATCTTCTACAAGTTGTTTGTCTATTCTTGACTCTCTTAGGGATAATTGGTGTTCTATCTACTGACCTATGAGATTTACCATGTCTATGCGGCTATTTACTTGGATAGCACGAAGCTCACTATTCTCAATGTGAAGTTGGTCTAAAGACTGGTATATATGGTTTAAGATCTCTTGGAAAGCTGTCTGAGTTTTTTTAACAGATTCAAATTCTTTTTTCATAGCAATATGTACGTCTTTCAGATTACCAATAGTCATGATAGCAAAGAAGAATTTAATATTAATTAAATACTATATGTACTTAAAATTCTAGCATGATGCTCACAATAAAATTGTAGGGTCCAACATAATGTCTATGTTTCTGATGCGTATAATGACAAAATATGCGGGTGTTTGGTGCATGCAACAACAAATATATGGAAAAATATAATAAAGGATAAGTTAAGGGCCTAAACAATGATATAAATTATCTAAAGATTATAAAAAAATCCAAAAATTTAATAAAGGAATTGTATCTTTCACCAGATGAAATTAACTGCCACCTTGTGGCGCTTGCAGGTTGAAGATAAGGGAGACCTCTAAGAAGGCTCTTTTTTTTTCAATGGGCCGGATCTACAGATCGAGTCTACAGATGGAGCGGTCTACAGAACGCTGCTTACGCATGGTCTGTGGTCCGCATGTTTTTGTTTTCAGCAAAAAAAATGGGGTGGCGGATCTACGAAAGTCCAAGTCATAAGGGTGGGGTCGATGGTGCCAAGGGGCTCGGTCAATCAATGAGAAGAGGTGTAACGGCAGTGGGCATTAGGAGACATGATGGCCAGAGCAAGACGTCACAGTAGGCACGGAACGGCGGTCGGAGGACTTGAGGGAGGGGACGTGCTGTTCGGAGTCTCTCACGGGCACAATCGTCTCAACCGTCAGTCGGGGCGGCAGACAACGGTGTGAACGACGACGAGAGGCGTGGAGCGGCAAGGGGCGGCGGAAAGGGGCCGAGAGGAGGCCGCTGGGCGTCGGCGCGGGCGAAGATGGTGAGAGGCACAGAGCGATGAGGAGAGAGGGCAGCCTGCAATACGGCATAAAGAGAGGGGGAGGGGGAAGGAGATGGCCTAGCAATCGGATTGAGGTGGACAACGTCAATCTCTTCAAAAACAAATTTTTATCAATCGACAGGAAGGGTGTGAAATTCGGAAGAAGGCGGGAACTGGAGACTGTAAAGCTCTGATACCAAATTGATGTAAAACCACAAGCAAAATAAGGAACAAAAATAAAATTGAAAGAGAAGAAAAAAATCAAAGCCTGAAATTTTCATGAATCAAATCAATCAATAATTCAAATCTAAAATTCTCCATACATGTGGAGCTTTTAAATAGAGACAACTTGCACCTTAATAAAAGTCAAATTGCTAACTCATAACCTAACAGAACTCCACTTACTGAGTTTTTAAAAAAATAAAAATCTAAATAAAATAAAATAACCTAAATAAACCCACAAAATTAAATCTACAAAAAATAAATTAGGATTAGGATTTAGCGACGCTTCCTTCTGGAATACGTGCGCAATCTCTAATTCCCATCAATGCTCTATTAGATGATACGGAGCCGCAGAGGCCTCTGCAACCCTCCGGTAGCCTGGGCGGGCCACCCCCGACCCTCTAGCTCGCCCCTTCTTTCCCTTCCCTCCTCTCTCTCTTCATCTCTTTCCCTCTCCCTCATTCGGTGTTCCAATTTGGAAGGCTGAATTGTCTGATTTGCGGCCGGTACGGCTCGGAACATCCGGAACCATCCAGTTCGGCACAGTTCGACGAACCATGCTTTGGGTGGTACTCCTGATGATGCACATGAAAATGATACAGTGCAGATCTTGGAGGAAAAAATGGAGAAATCAGAAAAGGATTCAAAAATTTGATAAATAAGATGTTTTAATACTCCTGATATTTTTAAAAGTATCAATCAACACCGGGAAAGATGGCATAGTAATTATTTCAGCTCCTCTAATCAATTAGATCATAAAGATTAAAAGTCCAACCTATTCCACTTCCAGTTAAAAACTTATCAAGACTCCAGTTTCCTGATGAGAAAGTTCTTTCTTCAAAAATAACTTAAAACTAAAAGCAGGACATTAAAATTTATTTTTTTCAGGATTTCACATGTTAAGACATCATTTTTTAGTGATTCACAGTACGACTGTAGACTTTGTTGAACCATAAATAAAATACATATTCATTTCCTCTGAAGTTTCTTCCTATCATCATTTCTTCACAGAAGTGAATGGAAAATTCATAAAGTACTGCATTAACAGAGAGCATTATGAGAAGTTTGGCACAGACTGATTGTTTGCATCAATATATCTAATGTGCAGAAATTGACATACATCGAAGTATTAACTTACAGCAGTGTGCCGTATGCCAGTTGACCTTCCAAGTAATTCATGCTCCTTGAGGAAAAAGAGCTCTCCATGAATGGGAAGGAAATGCTGAGGTTTCACAATCTTAAGAACTTCCTCCTAGAAGATAAAAAGTTGATATATACAAAAACGTTAATTAGTCAACATGTAACTTGCTTGTTTTTCAAACATAAGTTATATGACATAAACAATCACTAATAGAAAAAAAATGAAAAATTAAATGTATGTCTAGAACAAGACTAGGAGCAAACTCACCAATTCTCCACGATAGCCATGGCCAGATGTATGCAGGCCTGAATTTTTGCCCATCACAATCGTGGGGCCAAGATCTGATATGCGGTTTAGCATCTTCATTACCCGAGTCTCATTTCCAGGAATCACCTAGACATCGAATTCGAATATAAACAAAATTAAAATAATCATGCCAATGGCTTTATGCCACATCAAAATATGCATCACCAATAGATTCTATAGATTAAAAAATTTGGAAAAAGGGTCACAGAAACCTAAAATTCAAAACCATTATGTAGTAACTGGAATGCTAACATGAAACAGGAAAAAAGGACCAAATGCAAAATACAATATTTTCCATTGGTTTGTAGCATAAGGAAATAGATTCACCAACTATCATTATTTAAACTCTAAATTCTTTTTTCCTAATTATAATCCACATTCTGCCAATGTTACCAATGCATTAGTTATAAAACTAAAAGACCTCACCAAACTACAAGCCAGGTCACAAAATTCCCAAAATTTGAAGTTGTTTGCAAGGGCTTATTACAAACATTTGTTCAGAAACTAAAAGATCTCACCAAAATACAAGCCAAGTCACAAAATCTCCAAAATTTGAAGTTGTTTTCAAAGGCTTATTCCAAACATTTTTTCAGACTAATTAAAGAAGCATAACACAGACTACAAAGAGTTAATGATAAATTATGGATATCTCAAGTATTAGAACACAGCAACTGAATGATATTAAAATTTGCCTTCATCATGAAACACTTTTAGTTTCACTTAACCCATATGTTTCTAACATTTTTAATTGTGGCTGTTTTTCAATTTGATTCTTCTCATCATGTTTCACACCTCATTGTTGAGTGAAGTAGTTCCCTATATCAATACATGCCAGTTTTCCCTCTTTGTTGAGATTGTTTGCAACTGCAGTGAAATATTTGCAGATGCTTGCTTGCAAGGTTCACCATCTTGATACGGGGCCCTGTACTAGTGTCAACCTATTACTGCATCGGTATAGGGCCAGTTCAGTGTACCGAGTGTTGATATGCCCCCTATACCATGTACCCATACCGAACTAGCATGGTATGGTTCGTTGTGTACCACCCAATTCAGTACAGATATGGCAAACCTTGCTCCCTTGTGTTGTGAACTCCAACAACCCATAGCAGGTTTCTTTAGTCCTTACCTGACAATTGACCTTCAATTGTTAAAATGTTATGATTCCTCATGCGGATCTTACAGTCCAGATCAAAATGGCCCTAAACGATCTGGATCCCATCCTTGGATCAGGACCAGTGAAAGATCATAACATTTAGATCCATATAATGCATTACATTACTTTGGGTAGATCAACCTTGATTGTGCTAATTACATATTACATCATGGGTAGGTCCCATTTACATAATTTATGTGACTGTGTGGATTTTAAATTATTATCACCAGTAAGTTCTGAGAAGTAAAATTAGCAAGCCTGTTATTGGAATTCATGAGCTAAAAAAACAAGTTGCAAATATTTGTCTTCTTGCATACATATGTTAAAGATTTGACCGTGATTTTTCCTAAAACACTCCACCTAAAAGGATAATTAAAAATTGATACATAATATATTTAAATTTCTTGAATAACCAAACAAAACATTTGTTTCATTGGACACGTTATTTATGGGCCTGTATTACTTAAAACTAAGAGTACTTGTATGTATAGCTTCCCTATTCTCCATTGATTTACTTTATAGTTGACTGATACTTCAACTATCACATTTGTTTTATATTTAAGAAGTTCTAAAAGAAGCCAGGAAAGAAAATCTTATGATCTACAATCTAATATGATCATGCCCCCTCTATGATTTACCTCTCGATTCTGGTCTTTGCAACATTACAACCTTCTATGTTTCATGGATAGCCAATATTTAGTGTAAAGTTGCCATGCCCAAGCATGTCATGCCAATTTATAGATGATTGACATGAGATTGATGGTTATAAAAAGCTGCTCAATCTTTCATGGAATATATTCTCAAGGTACAGATATGCACATACCAAAATTTTGTGGAAAAGGATTGGTTGATGACAATAATAATGCTTTTGTCATAGCTAATCTCTAGCAACATACATGATTTTTACTAACCTTTATTTCAATTAAAAAAAAGGTTTTGCCCTTACTGATCTGAAATCTTGATTTCCTAACTAAGATTGCCAAAATTTCACTTAGAATGACAGAACTAGTTTTTTGGGAATAAAATATATAATGAAGTATTAATGTGGTTTGGTCAGCAACAGACTTCCTTTTGAATCTATGTTTGCAGAATAACAACATTTTGACCATAGATGTGCATCAAATTTGCTCCTTTGTTAGCTTTTAGATAGGTGCCAACAATTTAGCTGCCATTCCATTATATTTCTCTATAATGACACTGGCTTGCAGGGCATCAACTTTTATGCAAATTTATCGCTAATAAGTTGTCCCATCCTTAGGTACAGTGCATCATAAGTAATTAGACCAATGTTAAGGTCTTATATTGGCTTAAATTTGTAACTACTTAATTAATTTTTTATACTTCGCATATACCATGCATGCTAGTTAAAATGATGACAAGAAATGATTTGAAGCAAGCGAGATGAAAGCATGTCAACAATGATCCTAGTTATTCTAGTAAAAGCATCAGTACAAGGAAATGAGTCGAGGGCTTTTCTTGTAAAGCAACACATGGAACTTTGGCATTGTAAAGCAACACATGGGACTTTGGCTAGACAAATGTTTATTTAAATCAATGCCCTGCATTGTCTCCAAGGTTTAGGATCTAGTCAGTGCACAGACCACACGAAGGAAAAAGAGGTTCAGGAAGCTTTTTTCCATTTTTTTTTGGGGGGGGTGGGGGAAGGGAGGGGAGGGAGGGATTGTGAATAGACTGAGAGTGACAAACGTCATGTCTAAGTGTCCATACACAAAATGGAGGATGCTCATAAAACATTCAGCATCAGGCTACCACCATGTAATCACCAATAATCTTCACCCTCTAATTAATTCCCTCCCAGTAGTCTCCAATGTTGGGATACCAGTGATGGCCGCATAGCGATTTCAGTAAGATGTGTCAATCCTACCATAGATCTTTCGCAATCGTTTATTCTCAACAAAACATTTTCTATAAACTAAAATCTATAATGATAGGATCAAAAGCTGTAAAAGGATATTGGAAAAGTAACCTCAGAATTCTTAATCTATGGATACCCCATCAAGTGCATTTTATCACCCTATAAGACAACAGTTGCTATCATGGTTGAGTCAAGAAAAGGTGTTGAACCACAACTATATGTAAGATCATTAACACAAAATACAACAATACCAACACAAGCATACACTGCACATGGACTTCATAAATAAATGGAACCAAACACATTAAAAATGACAACTGGGCCAACATAAAAGAATACACTGCTTATAGACTCATCAACATATGGAACCATAGGGGATAAACTCCGATGTGTGGGGGATAGACCAGCCTGATTAGGAGACTTGTCATATATTTACTGTATCCTTCTTGTCCGTACATATTCTACAAGTCTGCTAAAGCATTTTATCCAGTTATGGTGCATAATATGTCTCAACAAATGTATGTGATAATCTACAGCTCAAAGCATTGTAACATGCCCACACTCAATCAAAAAGAAATGCCCACAATCAATACAAAGCAGCTCGTAAGAAATTGCTACATAATATATTTTTTTTGGGTGGTTCTGTTGCACAGTGTGTCAACTTCCAGTAAGACCCAGAAATTAGTTATGTGGTTGATAAAAAGGGAAAAAAAACTACGCAGCTTTTTGTATGGTGCCTTGTTTATTAGTGGTGTTTCTCAGTTTATGAGGGCAAAACATGTTGTTAGGCTGGAAGACATTGGATCAAAGAATGCCAATGTACTTACTACATGTAAGAAAGACCTTTACATTCGTAATCAAAAACTAAGATTTTCTACCATGTTTTTTTTTTTCCAATTTCATTTTGACTTGTAGTATTTCTCAATGGCAGTTTAGATTTTTCACCTTCATTTTCCTGTAGAATAAAAAGAATTTCCAGGTGAATTAGGTTTCCTATGACATAAATTAGAGTTCATAGGCCTGTTGTGATGTATGGATTGATTTTTAGGATCTCAAGTGTATCTTTCCATACACTATTTTAAGTAACAATAGTGTTAAAGAATTAACATTCTAGTTATAGGTTAAGGAATTCCTGCATTTATTCGGATCAGTTTTAGAAAGGTATACTGATCTTTATATCATGGGTTTCCTGAGAAAACAAATTTGCTAGTTCTTTCATATTTATTACTTCATTCTTTTGAATGATATCCATTTTCGAGAGGACTAATTAACCCCATTTTTGAGTCATAAAATTTATGTTTTTACTTAATTTTTATATGAAGATTATATATAGTGTTTGGACATAAGGATTCTAAAATAGGGCTATTTTGATCATAATTGCTTGATTGTCATTTACGTAAAATGCACCTATTTAAGCCATTGGGTTTATTTTTATGTTATACAAATACATTAAGTTTTTCCTCAACTTTCAGCCCTAATATCACTGCTAGTATAAAAAAAACCTTCATAGCTGGACTCCCCTCTATTGCAGCTGGATTCCTCTCTTGGTTTTTCATTTTCTGGAAATGGCTGTGCCTTGGCTAGAGTCAACATTCAGAGAAGAAGAGAAGGAATTTTGAGACTTTTTAGAGCCCAGCTCCATGTCTTTTTTAATAGTAAAAATATGATTTTCATCTCATGCAGGAAGATAAGAAAAGGAATATGGAAGTTTCCTCCTCTCTTCACATCTACTCCATGGTTAGAAGATCATAGACATGGATTCTCTATTATCTTAGAAGGAATGAATTTGCAGTAGGGCTTCCCTGTTGTTCCTTTCCTCTGTCAGCTGGGAGGACACCATTATTTTTCCACCCTTTTTGGCTTGGAATTGGCAATTCTATAGGGGTGTGGAAACATCCACTAATCTCTCTTGGGATTCGAAAGGTCTGTAGAAGCCTATATATACTCTAGTCTTTATACATATGCCCCTCTTAGATTCCTTCTTCCTTTTAAAGGGAGGAAAAAAAGATGCATTACGTCAAAAGACGCAATGCATATTACCCAAAAGTGGGAGCATAATTATCAAAGGTGCATGAATAATAAACAAAAAACTAATCAAATAATCTGATGGGGATAACAGCTATCTATGCTTCCTCTTGCATGCAAGGCACATACCCATTATAACATGCCCCTTCACCAGAATAAATCACATGCATGAGACATGCACAACATTACCATAAATGACACTATGGCATGCATTCCAACCAAAACAAGATTATATATATTGGTTTCAACTCAGCCCAAGACATAATCCAAAACCAAATTTCTGAACCAATGTCAAAAATCTGGTAGCAAGATTCATATTCATTGGGTTCCAAACCAATATACTCTCAGTAAGGCCGGCATGCACCAGCCCCAGAAGAAAACAAAGAAGGGGACTTCACCCTTTCTGACTTGGTACTTGATACCAAAATGGTATTGGAAGGTACTGCTTGGTACAGGTCGGTAATGAGCACCTTGATTCTGTGCTGTTCACCCTAAGTTGGGTACCACGATGCTTTCTCAGTGCCAGTTCTACCTGGTTTGGTCCGATACCAACCAGTACATGAATCCACATTCTAAACACTGATGACTAATGATGTCCAGAACTAGCAGATTGTTCATGCATAAAAGAACAATTCTAAATTAATATTACAAGAACCTTAGATCCAAATATGTGCCCCAAAGCTGGTCTTGCAGCAAAGATAGAAAATTGAATTCAGCACAAAGATTCTGGGATGGTGTTTATAAAGAGCTTGAGCATAGAGAAACACAGATTCTAGGATGGTGTGGGTAAGAGCACAAACATAGAAATTATCTGATAAATCAACTAGGATATATTATCATACAGTATTGCAACTCAGTGCTATAGTATAAAAATGACCAATTAGGAAGATTATGATATGCTATGCTCAAATTGGTTAGAAAGAAAATCAGACCCACTCAATGCAGCTGCTTGAGTATTGTCAGTGTAGATAATTAATCTTCATAAATTTGAACATTCAATGAAGAATTACAAAGAGTTCAAGACATACTGATAGGTAAATAATATTTTTCTAGCAAAATGCACACTCGTTAGTATATACATAAAAACCTTGTTTTCAGCAATAATCTGCTATGCACAGATCTCTGAGTCTCAGATATTGGTTCTACTATTTAGTATTTACCTTAGCCGAATATAAGATCACATCATCTTTGCCTAGTTTGAGAGAATGACTGCTTCCAAATGATGCAAGATTTAAAGCAGATCTCGGCTCCCCCTAACATGATAATGAATATGGTCATGCTACTACATCATATTGACAGAAACTGGCATACATATTAAATAATCATCCCTGATGATAGACAGCAAAAAGTTCTTACTTGAGAGCCAGTCGTAACAATCAACAAATCTTTGGGGGCATAGCCCTCAATATCCTCTACTTTAACCTACACAAAATTTGTCATAAGACAGGCAACTGGTTATAGCATCTGGCATATAATACTAATTGAAGAGAGGACAGATGGAAGATAAGAAATAAAGCAAAACAAGGAATAAACATCTTGTCTCCTGACTTATGAATTTGATATCTCTTACAAGAACGGTAATAAGAAAGTATAAATGCTAAGGAACAAAACCTTTGTTTTATCTCACAGTATCTTGCTTTACTCATATCAAAAGTACATTACCCAGTTATGGTCGCAGCAATCAACAGTCCTGGGAGGGGCAAGCTGGGAATGCACCTAACATTTAGCAATTTCTTTTTGCACAAAGTGGCTGCCCTAGGACTCGAGTCCAAGCCCTTACCATTGCATCAAGTAATAACCCCTTGCCTTACTCTTACAGATAAAAGATAAAAAGGAACAGATATGCAGCACAGTAAATAATTTAAATAAACTAGTATAAGAATAGAAACCCATGGTTATAAGCACACTGTTGGTCCCATGTATTTGCAAGAAAAAACCAAACAGATGCATGTAGGAACAGGAATACTTCATCAATCATAAGGGCATCTCTGGAAATACCCTTCCACCACCAGAATAGCCTCAGCAGGGTTATAATTGCCATAAAGATTGTATCAAATGTGGAACTTTGGCTCTGCCAAGATGTTACAGATTCTACATAATTTCCTCCATAAAATTAAAGTCATGGTACTATTAGAGGAGAGCCTGTCAAAGTTCTCTATTGTGTTACGAATCAGCAGGGTCCAATAGTATTACACATAAGTTGTGATCAATATCCACAAAGGTTGGGATCAAGTTGTGTATCGTAGTTGTTGGGTTGGATCAAAGCATGGATCAGATTATAGATTGCAAATACTTTCTGATTTCTTCAAAAATTGTAAGTAAAAAAAATAGTTTTAAAAAAAAAAAAAAAACAAGTCAAGTTTAAATTATATGGATGAAAAGTAAAAAGCCATGCATATAAGAAGTCTTCTTCTCCATCATCA
This sequence comes from Cocos nucifera, assembly GCA_006176705.1. Lineage (NCBI taxonomy): Eukaryota > Viridiplantae > Streptophyta > Magnoliopsida > Arecales > Arecaceae > Cocos > Cocos nucifera. The sequence continues at coordinate 195,787 of QRFJ01005037.1, read as the reverse complement.
CAAATGGTACATAGCATATCAAATGGGACAACCATCATGTCTAATTATCAATATATTTCTATACAACCTATTGGTTGAATTATCCTTTTAGGTAGAACATTTTTATAGTTGGATTTTAGCAAATGGTTGTAAAAGTATGAAAATTCTGCTTCATAATATTGATCCTATTAATGGAAAAGATAATGTTGTATTTCTCATTCTCATCTTCATGAATACAACTCTTTAAATATACTAAAATGGAATAGCTACCATGATAGCTTCATAATTGTATCCAAGCACATATAGAAGCCATACAATTGTCTAACAATCAAATAAATATGGTAGATTTAATCCTGAAATCTCTATAGCAATCACTACCAAAATAGCCATGATATTGACGACCATAATAGCCATGATATTCTTATCTTGGAATCCTTGAGGTTATGCTTATCATAGTAGTCATGATCTTGACAACTCTTTATGATATTCTCCATGATTCTAACATATTTTATTCTTAACACTCCCTCTCAAGCTGAAACATAGATATTAATCATGCCCAAGTTGTCATAAATGTAATTAATCCTAGCCCGAGTAAGACTCTTTGTAAACAAATCGGTCTATTGATCCTCTGAGTATGTAACTAGTAGAAATAAGCTTTTGCAGAATCTTCTCCCTCACAAAGTAACAATCAACTTCAATGTGCTTCATCCTCTCATAAAACACTAGGTTTGATGCAATATGCATAGCTACCTAATTATCACACCACAGCTCATAGAAGAAGAATCTGTAAAACCAATCTCTTCTAGAAGATATCAAATTCCACATCAGTTCACATGTTGTCTATGCCATGGCCCGGTATTCTGATTTTGCACTCAACCAAGATACTATATTTTGCTTCTTACTCTTCCAAAATACTAAATTTCTTCCCATAAATACACAGTATCTTGTTGTAGATTTCCTATCATTAGGCAAACCTACCCAATTAGCATCAGTGAACCCTTCAATCCATATACCACCATGATCTCCATAGACAATACCCTTTCTCTTTCAAATACCTCACTATATGGACTAAGACATTTCAATGTACAATAGTGGGTGCTGACATGAACCGACTCAATACACTCACAGGAAATGCAATGTTTGAACGAGTGATTGTGAGGTAGTTGAGTTTTCCAATAAGTCTTCTGTATTTCTCTGGTTCAGTAAACATCTCCCCCTCTTCTGCTACACGTTTGACATTTGGATCCATAGGACTTTCGCAAGGCTTTGCTCTAAGTAGACCAGTATCTATCAAAAGATCTAGAGCATACTTCCTTTGAGAAAGAAATATACCTTTCTTCGAGTAAGCCAGTTCAATTCTAAGAAAGTATTTCAGTTGTCTCAAATCTTTTGTCTAAAATCTTGTCTAAAAAAACTCCTTTAGTGAAGAAATACCCTATGCATCGCTTCCTGTAATCACAATATCATCAACATACACCGTCAAAAAAATACAACCACTGTCAGTATCTTTAAAAAATACAGTATGATCACATGAACTCCTCTTCATGCCAAACTCTATCACCACATCACTGAACCTGCCAAACCAAGCTCTGGAAGACTACTTCAACCCATATAATGATTTTTTTAATTTGCACATCCTACCATACTCCCTTTGAGCAACAAACCCAGGGAGGCTCCATATACACTTCTTCCTACAAGTCACCATGAAGAAATGCATTCTTGACATCTAATTGATACAAAGGCCCACAATAAGTAGCAGCTAAGGAAATAAATATGCGAATAGATGCCATCTTAGCCACAAGAGAGAAAGTATCAGTATAATCCACACCATAAGTTTGGGCATATCCCTTAGCTATCAAACAAGCTTTCAATCTATCAAAAGAACCATCAACCTTCATCTTCACCACATATATCCACTTACATCCAATAGTACACTTACCTGATGGGAGAGAAACCAAGTTCCAAGTGTCATTAGCCTCAAGAGCCGACATTTCTTCCTCCATAGCTATCCTCCAGCCATTGTGTGACAATGCCTCATCCATTGTCTTAAGAATAGTCATAGAATCAAAAGAGGTAACAAAGGAGCGAATTGACTATGATAAATGGTTATAGGAAATAAAGGATGAAATAGAATGGGTACGATTGCATTTACCTTTTCTAAAAGCAATAGGTAGATCAAGATTAGAATCAGACGATGTGGATGTTGGGAAATGTATCCTAAAGCCAATCATCTAAGTGGTGATGATTGGAATTAATATATGAATTATCTAATAATAATAGTTATTTGGTTGATTCATTATAGAAGTTCTATCTTCCTTAAATGAACTCCTAACTTATGATAAAGTCCTTAAAACCACAATCAATCGATAAATGAGAATTTATCGGATGGTTCTTAAACTGTTCACGACCAAATGATAAGTTATTAATAAGGACGATAACTTATCAAGTGTAGGTCATTGTATATCTTATGCATTGGTTGTCCTCGTAACCAAATGGTATAGAAACACCGGTATGGCATCCAGGTGAGACGTAGGAGTACATCTGCACTAAACGTGATCAATGTAGCACTCTACTGTCAAGAAAAGCTATTTAAGGCCAATGGATATAAATATCCCTCTGACCTGAGATCACCACGGTCACTTGCAAGCAACTCACTGTACTTTGGTGCCGGACTGCCTATATTTCTAATATAGGTTCGGAAAGTTTCTAGATACAGTCAAGTACTTGTGAAGTCGGTGTGTGAGTCAAGATGGGATTGACCATTCTTGATTAACTTCAGGAAGAAAATGTCTCGTTGTGTTTCAATTTAGCAAAACCTAGGCCTAAATAATCCTCATGAGAAGTCGCGGGATTTGCAAAATTTTGAGATACAATGAAAATGACTTGTATGAGTATTGACAGCATACTCAAAGTCGTCTTGAGCATTATTGGTCAAAGGGATGAATTATACGATAACCATGGGCCAAGATTCTAAGAATGTTGCTTTGCATACATTCGACCTATCCGAAGGTCGGGAAGCATTGCTAGATGGTTACTTCAAATGGTATAGGAATTTATTCCTATGCTACCGACTTAGGTTCGAACCTATAGGATCACACACATTAGAGGTTGTAACCTAATCAAATGGTTAATCGATGATTAAGAATCATTCTAAGGTCAAACTATCAATGCGATTGATGTTTGACCTAATGCAAGTATTGCAGGAGGATCAATTAGCAATTAGATTGCTAATTGCTTCAATCTGATTGAGCAATCGGACTGAGATCAACTCTAATTGAATTAAATTCAATTAGAATTGGTTTGGACTTAATTAGATTAAGTTTAATTGGTTTATTGGATAAGTCAATTGCAAGAAAAAAATAATTCCTAGTTGAACTAGGATTTGAGTGCACCTAATTCATAATTAAGTTAGAATTTAAATATGGTTTAAACCTAACTTAATTGGGTTCCTAGTTGGACTAGGATCACATTAATCCTATTTTAATTATGTTTAAAATTGGTTTGACCTAGTCAATACATAAGAATCCTAGTCTAACTAAGATTCCTTGTTTCCTTCCTTGCACAAATAATCTCCAACGCCCACTTAATTTTATTTCTAGATTTTTTCTATGATTTCCACGCCTAATATTGATTTCCCATGCCCTATATCCCGATTAATTTGGATACAAGTTTGAATTGGTCAAAATTGGAAAGTGGTTGTGCATAAGATTCTATTTGGAGTCCTAGTTATCCAAAACACCTCCTCTCTCTATGGAAATTTCTCCTCGCCTCTCTTTGTTATGTGCGCCACTAATTTCCTGAATTTTGTGCGTGGCCTTGCTGTTTCTCACGCAAAAAAATCTGGGAGGCGTCCAAGAGTTGGATGCCCCAAGGACTCTATCATATAAAGCCCAAATCCACTAAAACTCTTCCCTATTTTGACCAAGTCTTCTATTCTAAGATGGGGTGCCACTTTAGTAGGGATTTAAGGCATCAAAAATTCTGAAAAAATTCGTGGAAATCAGTAAGGAGAGAAGGGCGTGGGAGGTTCAACGCTCAAAGTTGCTGGGCATGGAGGGTCTATTATGACATCAATTGTTGATGTCTTGAAGAAAAAATGTAAGAGAAAAAACTATTTTCTTTTAAAGATTTTTCTAACCCTCTTTTCTTTATTTTTATGTGATATTTTATGTGACAAAAATCTGAGAGAAAGAGAGTGAGGGCGTGGGGAATGGACGCTCCAAGGAAGTGGGGCATCATGGTCTCTTTTGGACATGATTTGATCATGTCCTGATGAGAAGAAAGTGAAGAGAAGATAGTCTTCTCTTAGGATTCTTTTGAGAATCCTTTCTTTTCAATTTTAATATAATTTTTCTATGAGAAAAATCAGAAAAGAAGAGATCTGGAAGCGTGAAAATTTTCTAGAGGAGGTCTCCTCTTGTCCAAGCATGGAGATCTGTTTAGGACATCAACGGTTGATGTCCTGAAAGGAGAAGATGTGTCTTCTCTTAGGATCTTTCTTAACTATTTATTTTCTGATTTATGGGAGATCCAAAGGTTGGATTTTTCCTTATTCCTCCTCTTATTCTTCGTCTCTTGGAGTGTCCAAGAGATTCGAAGAATAAATTTTAAATTAACCATCCAAAGGGATCCGCGAGAAGCTAGCACTTTGAGCGGATCTTCGTTCGACGAATCTCCAATTTTGTTGCAGCCTCGCGTGAATCACCTGTAAAGGCTGAACGCATGTACGGCTCCAAAAGCAAAAACGAAAATCAACCGTAGAGTTCTCGACCCATGCAAAGATAAGAGATTTGATCTCTTCTCTCACCTAAATGAGATCTAGGGTTTAGATATAGAATCGTTCTAGATCTAGGGTATTTATTTGATCAATACCAAAATATTTATTTTTTGATCTAAAATGCAATATGACATATTATGGGTCATAGATGTAGAGTTTAATAATTAGATTACATGCATTTATAAATTAAATTAATTAATTTACAACTTCCACCGCGTTACATTTCAAAAAAGTTTTGAAATTCATGCATGAAATCCTGCATATTTTCCAATAGCAGAAGTCGGTAGGGATGAGATAGCCACTGGTGGATCTGCTGGTTGGGGACCTGCAACATCTGATTGGGGAGGTTTATCTCAACGGGTGTAGACATAAGTAATGGAAGGACGAGGAGGATCAGATAAAGCAATAAAAGTGAGATAACTGACAGTGTAGATCAAAAAGTCTTCCACAAAGTCCATCTAAGAAGTAGAAGGAGAGAGACTAACAAAGAAAGGACTCGATTCAAAGAAGATGACATCTCGAGATACAAGGTATTGACCTAACACAAGAGAATAACACTGGTACCCTTTTTGTGTACGGGAGTACTCAAGAAAGACATACTTTAGTGACTGTTAGTGTAGAATTTGGTTGACACCGGATCAAGCTGGAGTCGAGGAAGACAAGGTCGCCGTCAGTGACCTATAAAATAAAGTTCCGTCCGGAGTCGGTGGTGGTGGCTCCGGTAGGACCCTCCGACGATCAAATTAGCTCTTCTAGCCAACAAAAATGGAGTGCTCGGAAAAAAGTTCGGCAGAATTTTGAGAAGGAGAAGAGAGCTTAGAGAAAACGTATCTGGAGGGTCCCTTTTTATAGACGGAGCCTGTTGTAACTGCCCTGATAAATGACAGTCGTAACCATCCTGATAAATGCCAATCGTAATTGTCCTGATGAATGACAATCGTAACTGTCCTGATAAATGATAATTGTAACCGTTCAGTAATGAGATCGTCTGTAGTACTCCGTCTGAAGGAATAGTCCGGAAGGAGTTCGGCTCCTGTAGAAATCCGACTGTTGGAGTCCGGAAGGAGTTCGACTCTTGGAGGAATCCGACTGCTGGAGAAATCCAAAAGGAGTTCGACTTCGAAAGAAATCCGGCTATTGGAGGAATCCGACTACTGGAGGAGTCCGGAAGGAGTTCGACTCCTGAAGAAATTCGACTGCTGGAGGAGTTCGAAAGAAATCCGACTCCTGGAGGAATCCGACTGCTGGAGAAATCCGAAAGAAGTTCGGCTCCTGGAGGAGTCCGAAAGGAGTTCGGCTCCTAGAGAAATCCGACTGCTGAAGGAATTAGGAAGGAGTTCAGCTCCTGGAGGAATCCGACTGCTGGAAAAATCTGGAAGGAGTTCGGCTTCCGTAGAAGCCCGACTGAAGAAGAAATTCGGAAAGAGTTCGACTCCCATAGAAGTCCGATTTAAGGAGAAATCCGAAAGGAGTTCGGCTCCTGGAGGAATCCGACTGCTGGAGAAATCCGAAAGGAGTTCGGCTCCCGTAGAAGCTCGACCGAAGGAGCAATCCGGAAGAAGTTCGATTCTCGTAGAAGCTCGACCGAAGGAGGAATCCAGAAGGAGCTCAGCTCCCGTAGAAGCCTGACTGAAAAAGAAATTCGGAAGGAGTTCGGCTCCTGGAGGAATCCGACTGCTGGAGAAATTCGGAAAAAGTTCGGCTTCCGTAGAAGTCTAACTGAAAGAGGAATCCGAAAGGAGTTCGGCTCCCATAGAAGTCCAACTGAAGGAGGAATCCGAAAGGAGTTCAGCTTCCGTAGAAGCCCGACTGAAGGAGGAATCCAGAAGAAGTTCAGTCACTGGGGAAGTTCGGCTGGGGCTCGGACGCTGAGTTTGATTGGGTTCAGGAGCTGGAGGAGTTCAGCCACTAGAAAAGATCGGATGGGGTTCGACCACTGGGGAGAGAATTTTCGATCGAAGCTCTTCCATGATTATCAGTTGCATTAGACTAAGCACCAGGCTGGACTTCGGCGGAAGCGGCGTTTATCCCCAACAGTGATCGAAGATCCAACTTACTGATCCGGAATCTCATATCTTGTACAAAATAAGTGCAACCAAATATTTTTGGAGGAATGAAAAATAATGATCGAGTAGAAAACAAAACTGTATAAGATGCATGAACATTAAGAACAGATGACGGCATACGATTTATAAGAAATGTAGTAGTATGAACTACATTTGCCCAAAACATTTTAGGTACTCTCGTTTGAAACATTAAGGCTCGAGCAACTTCCATAAGATGACGGTTCTTCCTCTCAGCCAAGGTTTTCAATTCCGATACCGATGCCCGTTCCAGCCGGTCGGCCGACGGCATGATCCGATACGATTCCATATCGGATCAGACCAACATGAACCGAAACAAGGAATGGGAACCGGGAGGAAAAAAAGAGAGAGAGAAAGAAAGAAAAGAGGGAGGGGAAGGAGATGGAGGGCCCGTCGAATGGCCTCTGGCTGGCTGTCGTGGCTGCCGGACGGCGCAGTCCACGTGCACAACGCCGCGGGCGTGAAATAAGGGTGTGCCCCTGTTTCACAGGTTTTTTTAAAAAAACAAAAACTTAAGTGAAGCCAGCTTCATTATTTAATAGATACTTAAAAAAAATTCAAAAAATAAAACCGACAATCGGATTGCCGGCTTCACTGATTTTAATTTTTTTTAAAAAAATCTTTTAAACAATGAAGCCGGCAAACGGTTTGTGAGCTTCACTGTTAATTTTCGTTTTATAAAAAAAGGTCACGCATGAACAGGAGCGACAGCCCTTGTTCTACGATGCCGATCGCGCCGCTTCCACCACCTCATGGCCACGACGACCACCTAGAGTCCTCCAACAGCCTCTATGCCGTCCCGTCCTTCCATCTCCGGTGGTCTCCCCCCTCTCTCGCTCGTTGCAGCAGCCCCATCGGGCGAACCGAGCCGCAACAGCTTTCGCTATCCTCCGACGACCATAGATGGCCACCGCCAACTTCCGACAGCATCCTCCTCTCTCTCCCTCTCCTCTCTCTGCCTCTGTTTCCCTCTCTTTCTTCCTCAGCAACGGCATTTGCCATTTTCCATGCCGAAAATATCCCAGTTCCTCACCGGTCCGGTTCGGCACGCCCCAAACCGCCCGATTCAGGACGGTTCTGTGAACGTTGCTCTCAGCTATTCCATTTTGTTAAGAGGTAACAACACATGATGATTCATGGATAATGCCATTCTGTGTCGTATAGGTATTAAATTAATTAGAAAAATATTCCTTTGCATTATCACTACGAAGAATACGAACTTGTAATTATACTGAATACGAACCTCGAAACAAAAAGTAGAGTATAAAACAACTCGGATCGAGATTTCATTAGATATAACCAAGTACTTTTTTGAATAATTATCAAAAAAGTTATAAAATATTGAAAGCCAGGCTTGGAAGTGACAGGACATGGACCCCAAACATCAGAGTGAACAAGATTAAAAGGAGACAAGGCTCATTTATTCACTCTTGGAGGATATGACATCCGATGATGTTTAGCAAACTCACACGACTCACAAGACAAACTAGTTATTGAACTTAGCTCAGGACACATTTTCTTCAAGACTTCTAGGGACGGATGACCAAGACGATAATAAAATTGAAATGGAGAGATATCAAACCTGACTGTAAATGCAACACCAGATGGGATAGTAGTAGCAACCTCATCCAAGAGAGACAACCCATTTGACTCGCTTCCCTTACCAAGGATCTTCCGAGTCGATAGATCCTGAAACAAATAGTAGCCAGAAAAAAAAAATGTAACCAGCAATTTAAGACTTTAGTAATTTGGCTAACAAATATCAAGTTAAAAGAATATTTAGGAAGATATAAAATAGAAGACAAGGGTAGCAAAGAGGTAATGGATGTATCTCCACTGCCTAAGACTTTGGTGGTGGATCCATTTGCTAGTGTTACTTTAAAGCACTCATCAGACGGTTTATAACAGGATAAAATATCTTGATCACCTATCATGCAGCCAGTGGCACCTAAGTCAATGACTTAGTATCGAGATGAGGATGAAAGGTAGGCGATGGGGTTACCCATCCTGACTAGAGTAGCTTTAGAGGAGGATGTCGACTGTTGAGACTGCTGAAATTGGGTGTACTTGGCAAACTCCTCATCAGACGTGATTATGGTGTGACCTTCAGGGTGATGAGTAACTAAATCAATTAGATGTGATACAGCATGAGCAAATCTGGATGCCTAATACTAAGATTGCATATGTTGCGCCTGTGGAGGTTTAGAGCATTGATGACAAAAATGTCCCGATTCTCCACAGTTATAGCACACCCTCTAGCTCCCATGACCACCATATCCTCTACCTTCATGTCCTCCTCTACCACCACGTCTTCCATCTCTCCCTCCTTTATATCCACCACCACATTACTCTAAGATGCAAGGGCAGATCCACCAAACATGTCCTTAGTACCTAAGATACTCTCTCAGACTATACAGAGTACGATAGTGACAACATCGAAGAAGGAATCCACATTCTTGTTAGCCAACAACTATGACCAAATCACCTCATACTCTATATCCAATCTACACAACCAACCAAATACAAACAATCTCTCACGCTGCTCCATCATAGCTACATCAGCGGAGATCAATATTATTGTACAAAAATCTTCTATGGTTTGTTTATACTCATAGTAATACTTCATGATACTTCACCCATTCTGACTTGGACGACTCACCTCTTAAGCCAAACTATATAACCTTTTCATATTTCTAGTCTGAGAAAAACACTGATGCAATAACTCCCATAATTCTTTTACCATTGTAATATACTGCATTGAGAGAGCCATCTTTCTATCAATGCAATTGACAATATGAGAAAATAGTCTCTTATCTTCAGCCAGCCATAGTTTGGCTTCCCTTTCTCCCTCAGGACATAACTCAATAAGATGTTCTTCCTTGCCAAGTCCTCCAATATTGACCTTGACAAGGAAACGCCATTCCACAAAATTGGATCCATCACCAGCTAGCATCATATCAATTAATTTCTAGTGTGAGAACACCATCTCAACACTCTTAAGGCCCTCTCATGGCACCATTACTCAAAATACTGCACTATTTCAATCAATCTAAACAGTACCATAACAAACTATACCCTCACACCACAACTCTACTAGAGACTCCTAACCCATAGGTTATCATCACACAACCTACATCCTATCAAAACAAACTCTACAAGCATTGCAAGAAATCTACACTTAATGGCACAAACCAATAAACACATAAAGACACAAGCAGTAGGCTGTAAAAGGACTGATCTGGTTGGCGGTATTGCACATCTATAGATCTAATTCTAGTGCATGGAAAGATGCAGATCCGATGGTCGGCAAGGGCTGAAAGGATTAAAAGATGATGGGAGATGATGGGAGGCGGCAAGAAGATGGCAGCTGGACAGAAAAAGGGTGGTGGCTACTTGCTTTGGCTAGGGTTAAGGTTTTGGCTCTGATACCATGTTAATAGAAAAGATAATGTTGTATTTCTTATTCTCATCTTCATGAACAACTCTTTAAATATACTAAAATAGAATAGCTACTATGGTAGCTTTACGATTATATCCAAACACAAGAAAGCTATACAATTGTGTCTAACAATCAAATAAATATAGTAGATTTGATCCTGGAATCTCTATAGCAATCACTACCATAATAGCCATGATATTGACGACCATAATAGCTATGATATTCTGATCTTGGAATCCTTGAGATCATGCTTGCCATAGTAGTCATGATCTTGACAACTCATTATGATATTCACCATGATTCTATCTTATTTTATTCTTAACAGATTCCATGACTTGAACAAGAAATCTACAGCAAAGGTGCTATAGTAGATCATAGACAACATGTTTCAAAATCTGCCATGTTGTCAGATTTATGAATCTTTAAAATAGCTCTACAAATAGGGTGGATAGGCTTTAACAAGAACCATCATTAGAGCTTCCATGGGAGGCCCCACCATACTATTCCTCCCGACCTTTTTGAGACCCCACCCTTCTCCACTCTTCTCCTCCCAACACCTCTGGCCGCTGTCAATTTCGATAAAGCCTCCATCTCCAACCATCTGGTCAACCACCAACAATGATGCGAGCCCACCACTTTGTCAAGACCACCACCTTGCTTGTCTTCTCCTCTTAACAGCTCTACTCATCATCACCACCATCCACTGCTGTCTCTATGTAACTGGTCACCCATTGGCATTGCCACCAACATCGTCACCTTGTGCAAGCTTGCCCTTCTTCAAGCAAGAGCCATCCTTTCCCTTCTTTATTCCTCTCTTTCACAAGCCCTAGATTTCTCTTCCTACCATACCTTCACCACCTCCTGCCACCAAGTCGGCCACCATCTCCTCAAATATCCCTTTGCATTATGGACCTGAGAGGCAATGAGAACTTCAACACAATCTCCACCACTTCTAGTCAGGTTGTTGGTCCACTCATCCCCCCTTCCCCCTTGTCTGTCATAGTTTTGGTTACACAATGACAATTTAAGCAATCTATTATATGTATATTTTAACCTTTTTTTCTCTTAACTTTCAACTACTCGTTAGCAAAAACATCCATAAAGCATAGTAGGCTATCAAAATAACGTAATCTATACTTTATATGGTAGCATTAACTTTTACAAGCTCATTTTAGTCATTATCCCATAGACTATAGATTCTCCCTCCCATCTTTCCAGACATCGAGGAAGTATCTAAACTCTAAAGTGTATTTAGGGAGTATCTGGAGTGATTTTTTCTAATTTCGGAAATCGGATACCTAACATAAGTATCAGACCCATATCCAAGTATCTAACAAGCATCAATATACATGGACATGGCATGTGATTTGAAGCAACATGCTTCCTAGAATGTGGACACATAATGCCAATATCACCTTTAAGCCAACACCTACTAAAAAAAGGTGGAGCTTCTAAAAGGATAAAGGGTGCGTCTTAAAATAGAAGAAAGAAGAAGCCACAAGCCACTCAAAAAGGAAAAGAGCATGTTGTATCATTTAAAGAAAACTTAGATTTAAAGTTTCAATGTTTAAGGTTCAACATTAAACCCTGATTGGTTTATTTTCTTATCTCATTTTGTTTGATATAGCATACAAGTGATGAATTATATCAAATGATGAATAAGTCATCACATGTTCCATCTTATAGCCACAAGGATGTCACTTCAATTCAGTCTACATCGCTGGTTTTTGCGATAGCTATGATCAACAACCCTTTCAGGTTAATATTTGAGATACATTTTATGATCAACTTGCTATTTTTATGTTTGCCTAATTTCTTTAAATATTATTGATATACTTGCTTAATATGTTCAATATTGTATGTTATATCATACGGAATTTAGGAATCTATTATCTTACCACAAGATTATTTAGACCATCTAATGACATCTCAAGAACTTAATTCACAAGGCCAACTGAGAAACTTTCCTAATTTGATGATCAAAACTCATCACCTTCCAAATGAACCTAGGGCTCAACTTTATGTTGAGCAACAGATGGTATGATGAATTTGGAGATTTTTGTAATTTTAATAGGTTTATATAAAGTTTTGCTTATATATTATCTTTACATTATGCAGCATAATGAGGTCAACTCAATCTGTACAACTTCTTTGTGGACTTAATAATCACCGGCATCAAATAAGTGGATATTTTCTGTTTTTTAGACAACCAAGTGGAAACTGAAGCCACCTTGTGTATCCAACTATTGATATCAAGTTTTTGGTCTAATTTTGGATTGGAATAAATTTTATGTAGTTATTTACAGATTTTGTGCATGCTTGGGCTGATGCTGATTTGCTGGTTAAGTTGTTACTTGGTATTGGACTGCAGGAGGTTCACTAAAGCCACTATTTTCAGACAACCCGATAGAGTTCTTATTTGTTTTGTATCAGTTTTGTTGTCTACTAATCATATTCTGTTATGAATAAATATTAAGGTCTGGTTGTGCCACATGATGGTTCAGATATTGTCATCATGATTTTTGCTGGTCTCCATTCAACTGTAATCATGCTTTTGCTGATGATCATGGTACAGGTCTGCTGCACACACAGCATATCTCATGTGAGTTCTTCATATGGTTTTGTTTTCTATATGGCAGGTGCAGGCATGCTAGATCATGTGGGCCCTGCATTTGAGTTTGATTACTTAGGCTTTCCATTTATCACCGACTGTAACAGAATAGTGTCCTGGATCAAGACCCATGAAATGAGGCAGAACCGCTAACACATGAACCCAAATCTATGATCCTTGCTTCAACTTATCCGAATGATCATTCATGTTAAGTGGGATGAAGTATGGATTAAAATAATCCAATTCGGAAGAAGGAAGAATTCCCTCAATCCACTCTACTCAAATCTCTCAAAAGAAATTTAGAAACAGATGAAAAATTTGCCGAAGTAAGATTTATGTCCCCTTCCCTTCCATTGATGATCAATTGATGATTCACTTGATCATTCAAAAACTAAAGTACATAGCCTCTACTTATAATAATAGTGAGGTCCACCTTTTCACAATTTGGATTAGATTCCTCTGGTGGTTCGAATAAGACTAGCTTTCAAAAAATAAAAATAACTAGTAGAAATAAATGCAAAAAAAATAAATAAATAAATAAATTCGTATAGAAGGTAGATCTCAACTCCTACATAAACTTTGCCTTCCATTGGTCCATCTCATTCTTTTAAGATTAGGAGATACATCCGATCAAAATCTTGCCCGAAAAGAAAACTTTCATTTGACCGGCCCATTTCAAGGCCCAAACGATGAAATTTTGGCCTATTTAACCTCCTAAGGGGTTGGCACTACATTGTAGATCTTGAAAAATTATCTGATTCAGAAAAAAAAAAATCTCAATCATATATCACATAACCAAATTATGACCTCCAAAAATTTGACATGTGATTTGACTTTCCGATGTGGCAGACCTCGCTTCTAGACCCTGTTCAACTCTATTGTGGTGGCCAAAATAGTCCACATCGTGTCCAATGATCCTCCTAGATTAAAGCTCCCAAATGTTTAAAGGATTTAACTCCCGCTACATCAGAGCTAGAAATAGGAAAATGCTCGCTTTCCTGCCTTAGGCTGGACCGCTTGGCTTTGCTCAGAGATAGTTTCTAGCCTTGGTTTTCTTTACTAGATAGTAAATCCTCATCTCCAAGCATGAGAGACAACTTTGCTAATAGGAGTTGCTAGTGCTTGTGTTGAAGACATGGCCAATCGACATAAGATCTCAATGAGTTGGAAAATATTCTCTAATTGTGCTAGACATCCCCTCATCTTATCATCCATCAAGGTTGTTGGTGCAGAATTTGGTTGACGCCGGATCAAGCTGGAGTCAAGGAAGATGAGGTCGCCGCCGGTGACCTGCAAAACAAAATTCCGTCCGGAGTCGGTGGTGGTAGCTCCGGTAGGACCCTCCGACAGTCAAGTTAGCTCTTCTGACCAACAAAAATTAAGTGCTGGGGAAAGAGTTCGGCAAAGTTTTAAGAACAAGAAGAGAGCTTAAAGAAAACGTATCTGGAGGATCCCTTTTTATAGACAAAGCTTGTTGTAACTATCCTGATAAATGACAGTCGTAACCGTCCTGATAAATGCCAATCATAATCGCCCTGATAAATGACAATCGTAACTGTCCTGATAAATGATAATTATAACCGTTCAGTAGTGGGATCACCTGTAGGAATCCGTCTGAAGGAACAGTCCGGAAGGAGTTCGGCTCCTGTAGGAATCCGACTGTTGAAGGAGTCCGGAAGAGGTTCGGCTCCTGAAAAAATTCGATTGCTAGAGGAGTTTGAAAGGAGTCCGACTCCTAGAGGAATCCGACTGCTGGAGGAAATCGAAAGGAGTTCGGCTCCCGGAGGAATCCGACTGCTGGACGAATTCGGAAGGAGTTCGGCTCCTAGAGGAATCCGACTGCTGGAGAAATCTGGAAGGAGCTCGGCTCCCATAGAAGCCCGACTGAAGGAGGAATCCGAAAGGAGTTCGATTCCCGTAGAAGCCCGACCGAAAAAGGAATCCAGAAGGAGTTCGGCTCCCGTAGAAGCCCGACTGAAGGAGGAATATGGAAGGAGTTTGGCTCCTAGAGGAATCCGACTGTTGGAGAAATCCGAAAGAACTTCGACTCCCGTAGAAGCCCGACTGAAAGAGGAATCCGGAAGAAGTTCGGTTTCCGTAGAAGCCCGACTGAAGGAAGAATCCGAAAGGAGTTCGACCGCTGGAAAGTTCGGCTAGGGCTCGGACGCTGAGGAGTTCGATTGGGTTCGACAGCTGGAGGAGTTCGGCCACTGAATGAGTTCGGCCGCTAGAGGAGATCGGATGGGGTTCGGCCGCTGGGAAGAAAATTTTCGATCGAAGCTCTTCCATGATTACCAACTGCGTTAGGCTAAGCACCAGGCTGGACTTCAACGGGAGCAGGATTTATCCCCAATAATAATCCCCCTACTCCCGAGCTCGAAATTCGAAGAAAGGAAGTACAAAAAGGGCGACAGCCGAAGTCCTCTTCAGGGCTCTGCACTAGTTCAAGTTGAAGCTCGGAAGAGATCTTATCTTCAGCCAAGGTTGACGTTGAAGTTGAAGCTCGGGAGAGATCTTGTCTCCAACCGAGATTGATGTTGAAGCTCGGTGGAGATCTTATCTCCAGTCGAGGTTGAAGTAGATCTTATCTCCTGTTGTCGTAGAAGCTCAGGGGAGATCTTATCTTCAGTTGTTGTCGAGCACAATGGGGCCGTCGTCGGGGCCTTTCCTCTCATCCCGTCTAAGATGAACGAGGCCTTCGGCTTTGCTCACGTTAGGACGAGGTTCTTCTCCTGTTCCTAACGGACCGTGGGGCCAGTTGTTGTTGAGCACAATGGGGCCGTCGTCGGAGCCTCTCCCCCCATCTCGTCTAAAATGAACGAGGCCTTCGACTTTGCTCACATTAGGACGAGGTTCTCCTTTTGTTCCTAACGAGCTGTGGGGGTACATAAGGGCCGTTGTCAGGGCCTCTCTCCCATCTCGTCTAAAATGAACGAGGCCTTCGACTTTGCTCACGTTAGGACGAGATTCTTCTCCTGTTCCTAACGGATTGTGGGGTACATAAGGACCGTTGTCAGGACCTCTCCCCCCATCTCATCTAAAATGAATAAGACCTTCGACTTTGCTCACGTTAGGATGAGATCCTCCTATTCCTAATGGACTGTGGGGGTACATAAGGACCGTTATCAGGGCCTCTCCCCCCATCTCATATAAAATAAATGAGGTCTTCGACTTTGCTCACGTTAAGACGAGATCCTCCTGTTCCTAACATGGCCACTTCTAATTGCTTCTTTCCTGTCATCACATAATTTTTGCACCAAGAAACAATAATGTTGAAATGAAGGAGTTTTATTGTGGAAAAATTATTTGATAGTACATCCTCAGGTTTTTTGAGTTCCAAGATCGTGGGAGCGTTGTTCCTCCGAGCTCCTTCAGACGATAAGTTCTGAGCCGAACGACCTCCACCACTTCATACGGACCTTTCCAATTTCGGACAAAGCTTTCCCTAGCTCTTAGGCTGAGCGACGGCGACTCGCCGAAGCACTAAGTCTCCCACTCTAAATGTTTTACTTCTGACTCTGGAGTTATAGTACCGAACCACCTTTCGTCTGTAGGCCGCCATCTGAACCTGGGCTTTCTCAATTTTTCTTCCAGCAGATCGAGGATGACTCTGAGGTCCTGTGGGTTGTGCTGCTCGTTGAAGACCACAATCCGTGCTGACGAGAGCTTAAGTTCAATCGGAACGACTGCCTCCGTTCCAAAGGCCAAGGCGAATGGTGTTTCCCCAATCGGCAGCCTTTGAGTAGTTCGGTATGCCCAGAGGACGTGGTAGAGTTCGTCCACCCATGCCTCCTTTGCTCTATCGAACCTTGTCATAATGCCTTGCAGTAAAATCCGGTTGGTCACTTCAGCTTCCCCATTTGCCTGTGGGTGAGCTACCGATGTAAAGTGGTGGAAGATGTTTAGGTCTTCGCAGAACTCGACGAACCTCGTCCCAGTGAACTGTCGCCCGTTATCGATTATGAGGGTTCTGGGCAGACCGAATCGGCAGACTATTGACTTCCAGACGAAGTCCTGTACCTTGGCCTCGGTAATTTTGGCTAGTGGTTCGGCTTCGACCCATTTGGTGAAGTAGTCGATCACGATCAAGAGGAACTTCCGTTGCCCTGATGCCGTCGGAAAAGGACCAAGTATGTCCATTCCCCACTGCGCAAATGGCCAAGATGCGCTTAGCGGAGTAAGCTCGAAGGCCGACTGTCTTTGTACATTTGCATTCTTCTAACAACGATCACATTTTTTAACATACTCCATAGAATCATGGTACAAGGTCGGCCAATAGTACCCTTGCCGAAGTACCTTTTGCGATAGGAACCTGGCTCCTACATGACTTCCACAGATTCCCTCATGCACTTCCCATGATGCGAAGTTGGCCTCTGAAGGTCGGAGACATCTCAGCAGCGGTAGCGAATACGACCTCTTATACAACCTGCCCTCGTGCAAAACGTACCGAGAGGCTTGATTCCTGAGTTTTTGAGCTTTTTTCGGATCATGAAAGACTTCCTCCTTGAGGTAGGCAACCAACGGGTCGATCTAGCTTGGCTCGAGTTTCGTCTGCAAAACGACATATGATTCCTCTGGGCTTGGGCATTGCAGAGTCTCAAAAAATACTTCTTTGGATAGTTCGGCTGGAGCTGAAGTGACCAACTTAGAGAGGAGATCAGCTCTTATATTTTCTGCCCTCGAAATCTGTCGAATGCCGAAACAGCTAAAGGCCGAAGTCAAGTCCTTTACTTTCTCAAGATATTTCATCATACTTTCCTCCCGCGCTTCATAGCTGCCACTAACTTGGCCGACCACTAATTGAGAATCGCTGTAGACTTGAAGCCGATCTACTTTTAATTCTCTTGCAATTTTTAACCCGACGATCAGCGCTTCATACTCAGCCTCATTATTAGTCGTAGGGAATTCGAAGCGCAGCGCATACTCGACGATGACTCCCTCGGGGCTGACTAAGACCAACCCCACATCCACTCCAGCAGAGTTGGACGAACCATCCACGTACAGAGTCCAAAAACCTTCGGAAAGGTCGGTTGTCTCTTCAGGGAGGCTCGATTGCGACAGCAGAGCGCTGGTCCCGTTCTGTTCAAGCTCGGCATCATCAGAAATGGTACATTCCACTACAAAATCTGCTAATATCTGGACTTTGATCGATGGCCGGGATCGATAATTGATATCGAATTTTGTGAGCTCGATTGCCCATTTTGCGATTCTTCCGGAAGCGTCCATTCATTGAACAATTGCTTTTATTGGTTGATCCGTGAGGACCATTATAATGTGCCCCTGAAAGTAAGGTCGGAGCCTCCTGGCAGCAATTAGAAGAGAGTAAACCGATTTTTCTAACTTAGAGTACCTGATCTCTGCATCCCTTAGGATCCGACTTATGTAGTAGACCGGCCGCTGTATCTTCGCTTCCTCCTTGACTAGAACTGCTGCCAAGGTCGCCGGAGAGACCGCTAGGTACAAGAATAATTCTTCTCCAGGTTCGGGCTTTGCCAGCAGTGGGGGTAAGCCAAGATAGTTTTTGAGCTCCTCAAACGTCCGTTGGCATTCCATCGTCCAGCAGAAATTCTTTGGTTGCTTGAGAACTTGGAAGAAGGGCATACATCGCTCGGCCGATCTCGAGACGAAGTGATTTAGGGATGCCACTTTTCCAGTCAAGTGCTGAACTTCTTTGATTGTTTTTGAAGTGATCATCTCTTAAATGGCTCGAATTTTCTCTGGATTTGCTTCAATCCACGCCTCAACACCATAAACCCCAGAAACTTCCCAGAGGTCACACCAAAGGTGCACTTGGTCGGGTTCAGCTGCATTTTATGCTTCTTGAGTGCGCTGAAGGTCTCTTCGAGATCGGCGAGGTGGTTTATAGAAGTTCGATTTTTGATGAGCATGTCATCCACTACACCTCCATGTTGCAGTCGATCTGCTCTTTGAAAATTTGTTGACCAGATGCTGGTACGTTGCCCCTACATTCTTAAGTCCAAAGGGCATAACCCAGTTGATCAATCCTAAGTAGTGGGTAGCTGTCTTTTGGGCAGGCCTTGTTTAGCTTCTTAAAGTCGATGCACATCCTCCACTTGCCGTTGGCTTTCTTGACCAGAACTACATTTGAAACCCAAGTCGGATAGCTAACTTCTCGGATAAATCCGGCATTGAGAAGCTTGTCGACTTCTTCTGCTATTACCTTCTATCTTTCTGATGCATGGCCTCGAACTCTTTCTTTCACTGATCAATATTTGGGGTCAATGGCCAGCCGATGTTCCATAACCTCGATGTCAATCCCAGGCATATCTGCCGAAACCCAGGCGAAGACATTGGCATTCCTCCGTAAGCAGGCGATGAGCTGCTCCGAACTTCATCTTCCAGATTGAAGCCAATTTGCACCGTATGCTCTGCATTTCCATCATTCAAGGGGATGGTCACAAGATCTTCTAAAGACACGCCCCGTCGCGGACATCTAGCCCGTCAATAGGACAAGGATCGGACTGTGCTTCTTTTCGCAGGGCAATTGAGTAGCAGTGCCTTGCCAGAGCTTGATCTCCCCTGACCTCTCCAATCCCGCAACTTGTCGAAAACTTCATCTTCAAATAATAAGTGGACACCACCGCCCGAAGTGCATTTAGACCAGGTCGACCGAGAATAGCATTATAGGTGGACGCAGTCCTTACGACTAAAAAATTGACCTGTGCCTTAGCCAGTTTCAGACGTTGCCCTACGGTCACGACCAAAGTTATTATACCCTCAACTGGTACAGCATCGTCAGTGAAGCCTATCAACGGAGAGTTCATAAGCCCCAAGTGGTTATTGAGTAGGGACATTTTCGAGAAAGCACCATAAAACAATACGTCGATTGAGCTTCCATTATCTATCAAAACGCGGCGTACATCATAGTCGGCAATATTTAAAAAGATTACAACTGCGTCATTGTGTGGAAACTGAACCCCCAGAGCATCTACCTCTGTGAAGGTTATGGATTCTCCAGTTCTCCATCTCTTCACTGATCCCTCGGATCCGCTGGCCTCTCCTTGCCGAAGTCCCCCCGAGATCGTGTTGATGATGCCAAGAGGCGGCCGATCTCCTTGTTGATTCTCCCCCCTTGATGGCTCAGGCTACGGCAATACCCTCGGCCGATCTTCCCTCCCTTCAGACCGTCGCCGCAAGAATCGACCTAGTCTGCCTCGCCTGATGAGCTCCTCGATCTCATCCTAGAGTTGGATGCACTCCTCAGTGTCGTGATCGTGATCACGATGATAAAGGCAAAACTTGTTAGGATTGCACTTGCTGGGGTGAGAGCGCATCCTTTCCGGTCTCGGCAGTTGCTCCCTGATTTCTATCAACACTTAGATTTTCGGAGCATTGAGAGGGACGCAGTTGTGAAATCTTCGTTGGGAAGAACCCGACCGTGCCCTTCTGTCCGGGCTTCCCTACCTTCGAGCCCGGAAAGAAGTTCAGACTCGCTTGCGCTCAGAAGGAGTTCGGAAGCACGGCCGAGCTTCACTCGGCTTTCCTTCCTCGGCGGGCCCGCCCGGCTTGCTGATTCGCCGCTTACCAAAGGCTTCATCATCCTTGACCTTAAAGGCCTCTTCAGCTCGGACGTAACCTTCAGCCCGAGCTAGCATATCGACGAAGTCCCTAGGATACTTTTTTTTTAGGAAGAACAGTAAATCATTCTTCTGAAGGCCGCCCTTGAGTGCGGCCATGGCGACGGATTAGTCCAGGTTCCGAACCTCCAACGCAGCTGCATTAAACCGGATGACACAAGTCCGAATGGATTCTCCCTCCTGCTTGATGGTCATCAGGGAATCCTGCTGACAAAGTGAGCCGCGAACCGATGGCTGATCAAAGGAAAAGATGGTACCCGACTTAAGTGCCGAGTATCAATTCCTAGCGGCTTTCTTGAGGGTGGACGGAAAAACCCGACACAAGATAGCATCTGACGCGCCGTAGAGCAACATCATTGTCCGAAAGGCCTCCAGGTGGTCGACCGAATCGATGGTCCCATCATAACTCTCAAATTGCGGAAGCTTGAAGTTCGACGGAATGGCTTCCTGCATAATTTTCTGAGAAAAAAAAGGGTCAGTACAAATATTATTACTGTGTAGGGGGAGTATGACGAAGCTCTTCGATTTATCAGCTCGTTTCCTAGAGCCTTTGATTGAGGAGATCTTTATGATCGTTGATCTCCAAAATTTTCTGATGGGATGGGAGCAAAGCTTCTCCCGAAGTCGAATCATGATTCGAGCTATGGCTCTCCATCCCCTGTTTTCCCTTTTCGGAGGTCATCGGTCGGCTAACCCGAATCGACCGTTCTCTGACCAGATCATGGGTTTCGAAAAAGCCTGCTCCAGCCAAATTTACATCGAAGCCTGTCGATGTATGGCCTACACCGCCTCCGTGAGAACGCGGACTTGTTGGACTAGCAAGTTGAACTGCTTCGCATCCACCATGGCTGTAGGTGGAGCTTGAGTTATCGGAGCTAGAGCGAGAATGAATGTATCTGGATGGGATCTAACTGCAGAGACCATTGATCGTCGGATCGAAGCTTTCCTGGAAGACATTTTTTCTGAGAACTCTAGATCACTGCTGAGCACTCCTTTAAGATCAAGAAAACCTCAAGAACAGAGGGCACTTCCTCTAGCGCCAATTCTATTGGTGCAGAATTTGGTTGATGCTGGATCAAGCTAGAGTCGAGGAAGACGAGGTCGCCGCCGATGATCTGCAAAACAAAGTTCCATTCAGAGTCGGTGGTGGTGGCTCCGATAGGATCCTCCGACGGTCAAGTTAGCTCTTCTCACCAACAGAAATGGAGTACTCGAAAAAAAGTTCGGCAGAGTTTTGAGGAGAAGAGAGCTTAGAGAAAACGTATATGGAGGATCCCTTTTTATAGACGGAGCTTGTTGTAATTGTCCTAATAAATGACAGTCGTAACCGTCCTGATAAATGCCAATCATAATCGCCCTGATAAATAACAATCGTAACTATCCTGATAAATGATAATTATAACCGTTTAGTAATGGGATCGCCTATAAGAATCCATCTAAAGGAACAGTTCAGAAGGAGTTCGGCTTCTGAAGAAATCCAACTGCTGGAGGAGTTCAGAAAAAATCCAACTCTTGGAGAAATCTGACTACTGGAGAAATCCGGAAGGAGCTCGGCTCCTGGAGGAATCCGACTGCTAGAGAAGTCCGAAAGGAGTTCGGCTCCCGTATAAGCCCGACTGAAGGAGAAATCCGGAAGGAGTTCGGCTCCTAGAGGAATCCGACTGCTGAAGAAATCCGAAAGGAGTTCGACTCCCGTAGAAGTCCGACTGAAGAAGAAATCTGGAAGGAGTTCGGTTCCCGTAAAAACCCTACTGAAGGAGGAATTCGGAAGAAGTTCGACTTCCGCAGAAGTCCGACTGAAGGAGGAATCCGGAAGGAGTTCGACTTCTGGAGGAATCCGACTGTTGAAGAAATTCGAAAGGAGTTCGGCTCCCGTAGAAGCCCGACTGAAGGAGGAATCCGAAAGGAGTTCAGTTTCCGTAGAAGCCCCGACTGAAGGAGGAATCCGGAAGGAGTTCGACCGCTGGGGAAGTTCGACTAGGGCTCGGACGCTGAGTTCGTTGGGTTCGGTAGCTAAAGGAGTTCGGCCACTAGAGGAGATCAGATGGGGTTCGACCGCTAGAGAGAATTCTCGATCGAAGCTCTTCCGTGATTACCAGCTGCATTAGGCTAAGCAGCAGGCTGAACTTCGGCGGGAGCGGGATTTATCCCCAACAAAGGTAAAACTAACAATCATACTCATCTTTATCCTTCGATGTACTTTAAAAAGCATTGATAACCCATCTCATATTTGCCTGCATCACTCATCCATCTAGTCCATAAACTAAGACTTCTATAGATGTAGAGGACCGGAGCTATGGTACTAACTTGATCGGCTACTATAAATGTAGAGGATCGAAGCTCTAATACCAACTTGATCCGACCATGAAGAAGGAATAATTCCCTCAGCTTGCTCTACTCAAATCTCTCAAAAAAATAATAATACGAAAACAGTGGAAAATTTTGCAAAAGTAGGATTTGTTCCCTTTTTTTTTATTGATGATCAATTAATGATTTAATTGATGATACAATAACTATGATACATAGCCTTGATTTATAATAGTAGTGAGGTCCACCCTTGCATAATTCAAATGAGATTCCTCTTCTGGTTCAACTAAGACTAACTTCTAAGAATATACATGACCAGTAAAAATAAACATAAAAAACTAAAATCTTGCAAAAGATAGATCCCTGACCCCTATATTAACTGTCTTTTGTCGCTCCGTCTGATTTTCTCAGATCAAAAGATGCTTTCGATCAAAATCTTTTCCAAAAAAGAAGCTTTTTCTTTGACCGACACCAAGATCCACGGTACCAGAACCAGCACCCATACCATTAGACCGATGGAATGGCATAGTAATATACCATCCCGTATCTTTCCAGCATGAACCGACAAAGAGAAACCGCCGAGCCCAAAAAAAAAAAGAAACCACTAAGAGAGGAGAAAGGGAGAAGGAGAGAACAAGAGGGAGAGGGAGAGGGCGAAAGGGAGAGAGCAGGAAAGGGGAACGGATAGAGGCAAAGGGATGGGGAGAGGGAGAAGGAAAGAGAGGGAGGATGGGAAGGAAAGAGAGGGAGACGACGGCGGAGAGTGAGAGAGAAGGGAGGGGGAGAGAGGGCTTTCAAAGCCCTCTTTCATCCCTAGTGCTAGAACATAGGCTTCGCCCTCCTTTTATATTTTTTGATATTTTTTTAAAGAAAGTTGGTAATGCCTACCGACTTCAATTAAAAACATTCAAAAAAAATATCATAACTCAGCAAGCACAACTGACTTCACTTAAAAAATTTCATATATATATTTATTTATTTATATAAAAGACACCATAAATGGGAGAGGGCTTTGAAAGCCCTCTCTCCCCCCTCCCTATATCTCTTTCACTCTCAAACACCATCTCTCCCTCTCTCTTTTCTTCTCTTCTCCCTCTCCCCCTCCCTCCATCTCTCTCCCTCTCTCTTCGCCTCCCTCCAGCTCTCTTCCTCCCTCCCTTTCCCTCTCTTTCCTTCCCCCTCTACTACTACTTTGTTGGTTTCTCGATGTGAAGGCCGAAACATCCCAATCCACCTCCGATACGACTTGATACATCCAAAACCAAATGGTTCAGGAAAATACCACCAACCTTGACTTGATCAGCCCATTTTAAGGCCCAAACAATAGAATTTCGGCCTGTTTTAACCACCTAGGGCATTAGCACTACCTTGTAGACCTCCAAAAGTTGCTTAATTTGAATAAAAAGATCATCTCAATCGAGCGTCATATAACCAAATTATGACCTTCAAAAGTTTGGTACACGATTCGACTTCCTGAGATCTAACTCTTGGACCCTATTCAACTCTATTCGTAGTGGCCAAAGTGGTCCATATTAAGTTCATTAATCCTTCTGGATCATAAAAGAATTCATATGGTGATTGTAACTGAATGAGAAATGACAACTGGAGATAATTGTTTAGCAACACAACTAACACATGAGCCCAAATCCATGATCCTTGCTTCACCTTACCCGAATGATCATTCATATTAGGTGGAATGAAGTACGGATTAAAAGCAATCATGTGATTGTAACCAAATGAGAAAGGATAGCTGGAGATAATTGTTTAGCAACACAGCATGTATCTCATGGAAGCCTCACAATGATCTCAATTATTCAAACTTAGTGTATTTAAAAAAAATAAATATAGTTATATGATTTGACATAAGCATATGAAATATAAAATCTAATTTGTAGCAAAAGAATGCAACAAGGGATCAAAAAATCCTACCGCCAATGAGAGTAGCTCTAGTAATACAAGCAAAACATAGCTACATCATGGTGTAAATAATGGTCTGAACTCAGAAGGGGAATGGAAAATCTGACCAATTTTTATGATAGTTAAAATAGCTTATGTTACCTACATTAAAAGGTTTCATAATAATCTAGGATCGATAAAGAGTATATAAGTCCAAATGGACTTACAGTAGCAATCCAACTTGGAGAACAGGAAATTTCTAAAGCTGTTGGTAGTCACCGCACACTATATTAATAGGTGAACTTTATCCATAGACTTGTATCACAGTGAACTAGGACAAACTGCTCAAAAAATATTGCTTTTAGCACCAATGCTTATTGTCCTTTCCATTAACCAACATTTCATGTGATGTAAGTTGATTCAGCAACAAATGCTTTGGTTTCTCACGTCAAGGACTAGACCATGGTTTAAAAAATCACCAAAACAGGATAGTACTAATATGTAAAATTCCAGAATGAAACCAGCACAGATACCGGTGCCAGGATGCCAAAACGGTCATTGTATCGTTATGTACCTACCATAACAATTTGTGTCACATCCTACCAATGGTTACTAGCATTACCGTGCCGATCAATATCAGTTTTTCAATGAATTGGAATTTGTTGGTTTTGGTATGTACAAACAGTACAAGTATTGTACTGACATTGAATTGTTCTGATGGAAAAATGGTCTTCAAGGTTCGGCACCAGTATTTAAAACCTTGGTTAAACTTAAAAGATATAGGATGTGTAGTAACTACTGTAATATTAATTTGCAAATAGTTGACTTCATCAATTGGACCAAAGGATAGTTTCTCTTTCAGGGTGTCCCGTCATGCAATGCGTGCATGGCTTGGCCATCACTCTCTTTGCCTTACACCTCTATTTGAACAGTACATAGCGCACATAGAGTTTAAAACTATAACCATTCCAATCTATATCAAGCTAATTTACCCAATCTGTTATGAACCAGGAGATTACTTCAGGCCCCTATCCATGCTGCAGTGCTATACGCATACCATGGGCTGAAATCTCAAGCTTGCAGGCCACAAAGCCCTGTATAATCCATGAGCTAGTACAATAGGGGCCATAGCTACTACACGATGGCACTGGGCTAATTAGGCTCATATCACATGGCACCGAGGTGAACCAACGATTGTATTGCTCAGTACACCTTTTTTTCTTTTTTCAGCCTATTTGTAACAAGGCATATTTCAATGGAATCAAGGATTGTACATACAAGCAGGCTGTACATATGGTACCCATCCTCAAGATCTAAATCCTGGATCAGACACAATTTGGAAGCAGCATCATCAATAAAAATCTACTACCTTTTATATCCTTTTGATGTAATCAATTGATGATATTTTAGGGCCTGTTTGGCATCATTTCCAGTTTCCAATTATCAAGTTGATTTTAAAACACAGAAATCGAGGCAGAAGTGGTGTTTGATAACCCAGTTCCCATTTTCAGTTTTTTGAAAACCCTTTCTCAGTTTCTAGAAATCGTGGAAACTAAAAAAAGGCAATTTTCAAAATCTTTTGAAAACCAAAACCACTTATGGCTGCCACCACCACCCCTTTCACCATTGGCCATCGCCACCACCTTGCTACACTAGCAGGTGCCGCCAACACCACCACCACCACAGCCAAACACTATCCAAGTAGATACACCCAGGGATGACCCATCCACCATGGCACTAGCAACCCAATGGTAGCCCTATACATGTCCTCGTTGAGGGGTGCCAGAGCAACCACCGAGCTACCATCATCTGGACGTTTACAACCATGCTAAAGGAGTTTCAGAATCTTCTACTCGCTAGGCAATAAATGGCCAGCCACTTCTCAGCTCCTCCACTCAACGAGATCCATAATCTCAACAAACCTCAGAACGTACAAAGTTGTTATCCTCTAACAACTAGAGCATGTCTCCACGTCTCGGGGCCGGGGGGGATGGCGCGTGCGTTCCCTCAAGTGACAGGCACCCACCTCTACCTATAAAATCCAAACTCCCCAAGACCCTCCAAATAAGTGAAGACTGACTTCACATGCCTCCTCCCAGAGATGAATTCCAAATGAATTGGATCTATCTTTTTCACAAAGCACTGAGCGACTCTGACTCTATCAAGATATATCATCCTCCACATATCATCCACTAAACTTCTGCTTCCTCTCTCTCCATCTCAAATTTATTTCACTTCATACTCGACTTCACTGCTAAGTTCTCTTTGAGAGCTCAGACCTCTTCTATTCACTTCCGCGGAAGACTCAGACATCGGAGGGTCCACCGCCGGAGAACCCCCCCAGCATGAGGACGTTCCTATCTTTGGTGGTTTTGTAGGATCCAACTTGCGGGATCGATCAAGAACTAGGTGCCAGCATCCATTCTAGAGGTCTCATCAAGCGATCCCATGACCACCATGCTCTTTCTCTCTCTTCAACTCCAACTCGGCTTACTCCTAGATGGCAACAAGAAGTGATCACCAAATGTTTTGGATTTTCATTCTTAAAAAAAAAAAAAGAGGAAACCACCGTTACTTTTTCATGAAAACCAAAAACTGGAAGTGAGTTTATCTTGACGAGAATGTAGCAAGTTTCATTTTGAAATAGCTTTCCTTAATAAGGGGCTTATTGTTCATTGCACTCTTAATGCTAGAATATCTTGAATATCTTCCGCATCAGCTTATGCTTTTGCAGTTAATTGGTTGGTAAACATGACAAAGACCTCAGGTTAGCTGAGTTCGAATCACCATCACGCCAATTACTTCTTCATTTATTCCAGACCATCATCCTCCCCTAAGCCTAATCTCCATGTGCATGATCTGGGCTGCGCATGAGAGGGATGTTAAGCCACTTGTTGACCCTTCCTTGTATTTAAGCTTTTGGGATTGATTAGTTAGTTAACAAATGCTGTCCCATTTTGTTCTTTTAGGCGATCAAATTTGTCCAAAATAGATTAGATCTTTTTCAGAGCAATCTTAACTGGAGTCAGATAATTAGGAAGATAAATGGCTGGCTGCTATTTCCCCTTGGAACGTTTTTCTATTTGATATGCCTAAATTACAAATAATGAAATCCTAAAAATCTACAAAAACTCTAAGGCTACTAATTCTGATCTAAGGTGTGTCCTGCACTTTTTTTCTTGCAAAAACAAATAAAGATATGAATTAATGGTTGGGTTGCAAGGTTTCAAAGGAGAGTCAGTAGAGGTTACACGTTCATATCTATGTTCATCTCAGCAAATTTCCACTTAATGAAATTAGAGTGGGAATATTGGGGAATTATAGTATCTGGATAGGGGATCCAAGGTAAAATAATGGGTTTGCAAAGCTTCTAAGAGGCCGTCATCCTGAAATAGATGTGGACCTAGTATTAGATATATTTTCATCCAATCAGTGGAAAATTTAGGAGCACAAAGCAAGGGGAGTCATGTCTAGATTGGAACAGAAAGGCTGGCATATGCTAGGTTGAAGTGGAAATGCATGATACAGTTGGACTGGTTTCAAAAGATAAAAACAGTCAAGGATTAGGTCAGACTGGACCTGTTTTCAGAAGACACTGAAGAAAAACAAAAATAAAGAAGAATAAAACAGAGCAAGGGAAGGACAGAATGAAAGGGCATGCAAAATCAATGCCTAAACCTGGCCACTTTCTTTAAATCCTTTTCCTTTTCATCAAAGCAAATAAGCTAATAAAACATCCTAGCAGCTGGCATCCCCTCCCTGATAGGGTTGGCTGTCACCCTTTTCTAAGTCAATTTTTGGGGTACTTATCTGATATCGCCAAACACTAATTAAGACAGTTCACCTTAAAAAAAAAACAACAATTAAAACAAAGACTTCAAATAGCTTAAAACTCAAAATGGAATGTTTCTGACTGGTTATAGTTTACTGTGGATATAAACAAAAAGGCAGAACTATATTCGATGAACAAACACTAGCCCTCAGCACACACAGATAAAGGCATCTACTAAAATCCTTGAGATGCACAATAACAAAATGAAAGTGCCAAGATCAGAGTCATATGATTGCTAACACATGCAACATTGTTAATCAGTCTTGAAATATGGATCAAACTTGCTCGTCCACTCCACTCACCCCCAATACATTATAACTTCAAAACAATGGAAGCAATCAGGAACTTGATGAAACAGAAAAACACAAAGTATGACTCATAATGCTGTATAGCGATAGAAACCCAAAAAGAAAGCATGCAAGTTCTTTTATTTCTAATAATTAAGCTATTTCTCCAATGCAAATGCAATAATTTCACTCAAAAAAAAAAAAATGCAGTAAGAGGACTGACCTAAAAATACATAGAAACCTTGTCCAGAATATGGAGGCAAACATATACATGTTTTCTTCTACTTAAACACTGCTAATTTTAAAACTGAACATGATGAAGAAATGTAGGAAAATTTATGGTACTATCTCATACCAAGGTTGAAGGATCCATTGGTGCCTTTCCATCCTTGAAAGCAGCATCCAAATAAGTCCTTAGAGACATGCCCACAAACACCTGTTGCATAGATGAAAACCGATGAAAATGTCAAAACAGAATGTGTACACTGCCTTCAAAGCTAAACAATCATAAAACTCTTGGAAGTACCAAAAAGATCACAGATGAAGAGAAACAGTTAAAGAAGCTCACCAATTTACGACCAGTCAGATCAGCAGCAGCTTTCACACTTCCAAGACGATGTATGTTAGAAGCAAATTGTGTAGCAATAACTCTTCCTTTTGCAGCTGAAATATGCTGTAGTAAATTATCTGCTACAACAGCTTCACTAACAGATCTTCCAGGTGACAGAACATTGGTTGAGTCACTCATCATCTAAGAATCATAAAAAGCAAGTACCCAAAGTTGGCAAAAGATACAGAAAATTGAAAGATAAACGAGATAGACGCACAGTAGCATGCAATAAAATCCATGAACAAAAAGCATATGCCCAATACAAGAAAAAGAATTTTAAATGCTCCCAAAGGGAAGAAGTATATAGCAATTCTATCATCAATTTTCAAACTTCAAAACCTGCTTTATACGCCAAATCTCACCAAAATGCTTAAAAAGGCTCATCAGAAAATCTCAACACATCATTGCACTAGAACGTTTTAAAAATATATCAGATGCATGAGCATTAAGTTAATCCGTAAGTGTCAAGGAAATGAACTGATGGAACAGCAATGTGTAAACTATATAACAAACTAAAAACAACTCATTCATGCACGAAAGAATAAAAAGGTAGTAGCTACCAGAGTTGAGGGAAAACACTGCTTGCAATATACATAAGTTCTCAAAGAAATTTAATTGATTTCATAAAGATTTCATTAATTTCTCATTTAAAATTAAAGTCAAGATAAATCTCTTCATGATGTCAATAATCATTCTAATGAAGGAAAATATGCACAACTGTAATAAGACCAACTTTGTCCCTGTATTCATAATGATGGGCAATTATGAAAATTCATAAGCATCATAGCATTTAGTTAAATGTGTGGACACGTGAAGAACAGAAATTGATATAAATAAATAGATTGAGGATATAAATTGCTGGCAATCGCTGATATACATTACAATGTGAAGACCCAGCATGGCAGGACACTTACATGTTAGGTTCTGAGGCTCAACTTATTAAACATACTCTTCTTCAATAATCATCCCGCATCATACAGATACAATGGTAGTAATTTGGACAGTAAATAGGAGAAATCTATTAACCAAAGGTGAGGATGCACCATATCAATACTCACAACTAAAAAGAATTCATGATTAAAGAAAAAACAATTCCAAAAATTTCATCTTTGATCTAATCACATTCACCCATCCAGTATCCCTACTCAAACCCATCACGTGCAGAACACATGCCTGGTAGAGGATAAAGTGAGAAAATATTATTTAAATTAACTAGTATGTGAACACTATAGGCTAGATGGCTTCATTGAGAAGCAGGTCCATTGTTTGTGACAATAAGCAACAGCAGATACTATCACTGCTGCAGGTGTCAGCAGAATGCCACAATGACCAGAAGAGCAAAGGGCCAAAGGTTCCAAGTATTCAGTGACCACTAAATTAACTTGGGACTTGGATCTTTTTTCTCAATTTAATGAAAATATCACTCCAAGTCAACAAACATAATATTTGGTTTACATGCTTATTTGTTTTCATTTACTTTGTATGTGATAATTTGGACAGAGGAGGCAATGGGTCTCTATCATTATAAGTCTCTAACAGGAACATATTTGATACTATTGGATAATTTGCAAACACATTACTGATTTTCTTTAATTTGTTTCAATAACCTGATGTTGGTCGCACCAAAGCATGATTCGGTTCGTGTAAACTTGTGACTTCCTTCAGCCTTGCTTCCAATATGGATTTTAATTTGCCATGCATGTGACTGCCCTCCAATTTTCAGCATCCTTTGTTGTTACTTTCACCTATTTACTGAAACTAACATTGACTGGTCTCTTTTTTTGTTAAGTTCCATCATATCTTCTAAGACTATTTTGCACTTGGAATGATTTATCTACTTAGTGGAAAGAATGGCATTTACTATTTTAGGTTTTAACTTAAATATTAATTTATCAAATATCTTTAACAATGTATGACGGGATATGTGTTTTGTCATTGATTTATTTGGAATAAGCGCACAAAGAATTTGTAACATTGAGGTTTATATGGTCTTGTTTACAGGTTATAGATCCGCATTCATGGGTTACAGATCTGGAGACATATAGCAGGAGCAAGCTTGCTTACAGCGAGGCTTTTATGCTTCCAAATAGAGAATATTTATAGGTTTTCAGCAAAAGTTGCCCACAACCAAGACTATACTTCATAGGGGTAGAGCAGCCTTTCTTTAGGTAGTTCTCCATATCAAGATTCACATCTCAATACCAGGCCCTATATCAATGCCAACCTTTTACTACGTCGGTATGGGGCTGGTTCGGCATACCAAGTGTCAGTATACCCCCATTACCACATTCCCACACCGAACCGATACAGTATGCCCTACACCATCCGGTTCAGTACGGTACACCCATACCATCCATGTAATACCCCAAAACAAAAAAAAAAAAAAAAAGGAAATAGGGAGAAGACTTCCATTGGGAGTCTTCTCTCCCATGGACTCCTAATCGGAGTCGATGAATGACTTCGGGGAGGAGTCCAACTCCACCCCATCCACCCTCTATTTAAAAGGACAGTGTCCCTCATGAAACCCCACCTCACCGACGATCAAATCATCGCCGAAAGAGCCATTATTTTCTTCTTCTTCTTCACGGAATCCTTTCATTGTGCTTGCTAAAAATTAGGTGGCCAATGGAGCCCAAGGTAAGCCTCATTCCTTCTCTGTCTCTTTTTCCCTCCTTCCCATCCATTAGATAGCGCTGCTAGCCATCAGCTTCGCCGGAGAAAAATTGATTTTGAAATCTCCTCTTTTTCTCCTTTTCCGCCCCTTATTTTATGATTTTTCGGCGCCGATGGTCACCGCCGACAACCGGTTTGGGTCCTCTAAGCTGTGCCATAGCAGTCCCGACTGTCGTCGGCCGCTACCGTGCCGGCTAGGCCTCCGATCTGGGGGATCAAATGGAGACCCAAAGGGTCCCCTGTTCCGCATAAAAGCTACGGGATGAAAAAAAATAGAGAGAAGAAAAAGGAAAAAGAAAGGCAAAAAAAAAAGGAGAGAGATTTTCTCTCTTCCCTCCCTCTCTCCACTGAGTTTGAAATCTCCACTTTCTCTCTCTAGAAATCCAACTTCCAATCCTACTTTCTCTCTCTATAGATTTTCTCTATCTAAAATTATTCTTTCTATAAAGTTTTTTCTCTCTTCATGAATTTCTCTCCCTAGGTTTGATCTAGTAAAGGATTCACTTTTAATGATTTTGATCTGATCCTAATGAAAAGATTCTGAATTCATAGTCGTTGAACAATATGCCTGCACCCACCCTGATCAGATCGAGCATCATAAGATTTCATCATTGATGGTATCTTAGCATCTTACCTTGATCCTTGATTTATAGTTGATCGATTTAATGCCCTAGATTTAACCAAGTGGATGTCGGGTGCCACCGCAAAGCCAATCAACCCTTTGAATATTTAGGATTTTTATTTTTTTAAATAATTATGATTAATTTTGATAAGAGTATAATTTTGGATATTAGGTTTTGAAAAAAAAAATTCTGAGATTATGTGGATCCATTAGAGTACATGTGAGGTAAGTAATGATCTACCTTCTCTAGATTTTTCATTTATATAATATTATTTTAAATATTAAAATTGTTAATTGATTTATATGGATATTATGAATCTTATGAAAATATATTTGGATGGATATTAAAATGAAATTTTAAAAAAATATTTTCTATATTATTTACTGATCTGAAATTCTATATACATATTTACATTTGAT
The DNA here is from genome assembly GCA_006176705.1 of Cocos nucifera. Classification (NCBI taxonomy): domain Eukaryota; kingdom Viridiplantae; phylum Streptophyta; class Magnoliopsida; order Arecales; family Arecaceae; genus Cocos; species Cocos nucifera. Next base: position 162,652 of record QRFJ01005037.1, on the reverse strand, counting down.
TATGAAGCATATGTTATTCTGTGAAAAGAATTTTGATATGAACCAGATTTAGACTCTCAACTAGACTATGTTCTGAACCCTGCTAATTAGGGGTTAAGCATTGGCACCCTGAGCTCATGATTCTATTTCTGACCCGACCACATGGTATAAGTGTGATATTTCGGCCCGACCACAAGGTATAAGTGTGATATTCTGGCCAGACCACGGGATATAATTGTGGGCATGGTTGAAGGCTAATGAGTTAAGTAGCATTCGTTTTGAATCAAATTTTTGAATATGATTAGTTTCAAAATTGGATATATGAAGATGCATATGAATATTTTTGAAAGATTCTGACATTACCGAATTCATGCTTTGAATATATACTGATTAATGGTAAACTGTGTTTTGATATTTGCAACTTATATTATCATATGAATTATCTAGTCAGGGTACTCATTACTTACTGGACTGTTTAGCTCATGATGAGTTTCTATTTATTTTTACAGATTCAGAGATTTAGCTTGATCCGGAGATTCGATATGGAAGAGCGAATTAGAGGCAGTTTTATATTTTCTTTTAGATTAGGATTTATTAAACTTTGATACAAACTGTAGAATTTTATTTGTAAAATATTTGTTTTAGTTATTTAAATTAAAATTCATCATTAATTATTTAAATTTTATTCCACTGTTGCTTTATGATATCGTGATAAGATGTCTTGCGTGCTTATGGAGAGAGCTCTCTATAAGTATACGGCGGTTGCCATGACCCCTCACTCACGATCTCAGGTTGGGGCATGACAATTAAAGTAGTATCCGAGCAATTAAGTGGATGAATTATGACATATAAAATCAGTCTTAAGTATAGGTGGGTAGATATTAGGGACATTAGGACAATAACCTATATTGACTGTGATAACTTAAAAATTTAGATTTGATATAAGTATTTTAATAGATTTGAATCAGAGTGCGCAGCAGAAACATAGTGGACTGAATTATTTTCAAGCTAATTAGAATAGTAAATTGATTGAAGGATACCATGATGAAGGTTCAATTTTGAAATTGGAGGATGAATATGATTTAAATAGTTTGAACTTTTAAGGACTTGGCAAGAAAAATTTCGAGCACGAAATTTCTTTTTAGGAGGGGAGGATGTAATACCCCAAAACCAAAAAAAAAAAAAAAGATGGAAACAGGGAGAAGACTTCCATTGGGAGTCTTCTCTCCCGTGGACCTCTAATCGAAGTCGGTGAATGACTCCGGGGAGGAGTCCAACTCCGCCCCATCCACCCTCTATTTAAAGCGACGGTGTCCCTCATGAAACCCCATTCACCCGCGATCAAATCATCACCGAAAAAGCCACTATTTTCTTCTTCTTCTTTACGAAATCCTTTCATTATGCTTGCCAAAAATCGGATGGGAAGGGCCGATGGAGCCCAAGGTAAGTCTCGTTCCTTCTTTGTCTCTATTTTTCTCTCCTTCCCATCCATTAGATAGCGCTGCTAGCCAACGGCTTAACCGCTGCTAGCCAACGGCTTAACCGGAGAAAAATTGATTTTGAAATCCCCTATTTTTCCCCTTTTCTGCCCCTTATTTTATGATTTTCCAATGCCGCTGGTCACCCCCAACAGCCGATTTGGGCGCAGCCCCGACTGTCGTCGGCCGCTACCACGCCGGCTATGCCTCTGATTTGGGGGGATCAAATGGAGACCCAAAGGGTCCCCTGTTCTGCATAAAAGCCACACGAAGAAAAAAATAGAGAAGAAAAAGGAAAAAGGAAAAAAAAAAAGAAGAGAGATTTTCTCTCTCTTCCCTCCCTCTCTCTCTTCTCTAAGTTTGAAATCTCCACTTTCTCTCTCTCTAAAAATCCAACTTCCAATCTCTACTTTCTCTCTCTATGGATTTTTTCTCTTCATGGATTTCTCTCCCTAGGTTTGATCTAGTAAAGGATTTATTTTTAATGATTTTGATCTGATCCTAATAAAAAGATTCTGAATCCGTAGTTGCCGAACAGTATGCCGACACCCACCCTGATCAGATCGAGCATCATAAGATTTCATCATCGATTGTATCTTAGCATCTTACCTTAATCATTGATTTATAGTTGATCGATTTAATGCCTTAGATTTAACCGAGTGGATATCGGATGCCACCGCAAAGCCAATCAACCCTTTGAATATTTATGATTTTTATTTTTTAAATAATTATGATTAATTTTGATTAGAGTATAATTTTGGATATTAGATTTTGAAAAAAAAAAATCTGAGATTATGTGGATCCAGTGGAGTACATGTGAGATAAGTAATAATCTACCTTCTCTAGATTTTTCATTTATATAATATTATTTTAAATATCGAATAAATTATTAATTAATTTATATGTGACTTATGAATCTTATGAAAATATATTTTGTATGGATATTAAAATGAAATTTTGAAAGAATGTTTTCTGTATTATTTACTGATCTAAAATTCTATATACATACTTAGATTTAATTATGAAGCATATGTTATTCTGTGAAAAGGATTTTGATATGAACCGGATTTAGACTCTCAACCTGATTATGTTCTGAACCCTGCCAATTGGGGGTTATGCATTGGCACTCTAAGCTCATAATTCTATTTCCGGCCCGACCATAAGATATAAGTGTGGTATTCCGATCCGACCATAGGGTATAAGTATGGTATTCCGGCCCAACCGCAGGATATAAGTATAGTATTCCGACCCTGCTATAGGATATAAGTGTGGTATTCCTACTCGGCCATAGGGTATAAGTGTGGTATTCCGGCTCGGCCACTAGATATAATTATGGTCATAGTTGAAGGCTGATGAGTTAAGTAGCATTCATTTTGAATCAGATTTTTGAATATGATTAGTTTCAAAATTGGATATCTGAATATGCATATGAATATTTTTGAAAGATTCTGACATTACCGAATTCATGTTTTGAATATACACTGATTAATGATGAACAATATTTTGATATTTGCAACTTATATTATCATATGAATTAATTCATTACTTACTGGGTTGTTTAGCTAATGATGAGTTTCTATTTATTTTTACAGATTCAGAGATTTAGCTTGATGCAGGGATTCGATATGGAAGAGCGAATTAAAGATAGAGTTTTATGTTTTCTTTTAGATTAGGATTTATTGAACTTTGATACAAACTGTAGAATTTTATTTGTAAGACATTTTTTTTAGTTATTTAAATTAAAATTCATCATTAATTATTTAAATTTTATTCCGCTATTATTTTATGATATCGTGATGAGATGTCTTGCATGCTTGTGGAGAGAGCTCTCTATAAGCATGCAACGATTGCCATGACCCTTGGCTCGCGATCTCGGATCGGGAACATGACAATCTGGTTCGATCCGGTATGGCAAACCTTGCTCCAAATAGACCTGTCAATGGGTCAGGTTCGGATCAGAACCTAGATATCCAGATCCAGACCCGATTTTAGTTACTGGTACCAAACTCGAACCCGAATACCCAACGGATCTGATCTTGAAGTACCAGACCCGAACCCTAATGGATCCTGGATATCCGGACCCGATTCTTGGACCCGAAATTGAGAGAGGGAGAGATTGAGAGGGAGAGACGAAACTATGAGAGGAAGAGACCGAGAGGGAGACTGAGAGAGAGAGAGGAAGCATCCAGTCACTTGCCGGCGGCCGACGAGCGAGATCGAGAGAGGGGGAGAGAGGGAGAGGGTCCGATCACTGGCGAGGGAGCTGAGAGAGGGAGAGAGGGAGATCGAAAGAGGAGAGTCCGAGAGAGGGAGAGGGAAGACCGAAGTCGGAGAAGGGAAAAGGAAGCAGTCCCGTGGCTCCGTGGCTGCCATGAGCAAGATCGAGAGAGGGCGGAGAGGGGGAGGGGTCCGACAAGAGATGAGATAAAGAGAGAAGAGAGGGAGAGAGGGGGAGAATCGAGAGAGAGAAGGGAGGGGTCCGGCGAGAGATCGAGAGAGAGGGGGTCCGACGAGAGATCAGAAAGAGGGAGGGAGGGAAGGGGGTCTGCGAGAGATCAAGAGAGGGAGGGGGTCCAAACGCGGCCCACCAACGAGGGGAGGTAAAGGCAGGGAGCGACTGAGAGAGGGAGACCAAGACTGAGAGAAGGAGAGAGGGGAGGGGATGCCGGCAAGATCGAGGTCCAGCTGCGGCCTGCCGACGAGGAGGGGAGGGAGAGGCGCCGTCGGCGGTCGAGAGACAGAGGGAGAGAGGAAGACAGAAAGGGAGAGAGAGATTTAAAAATAGATTAGGATTTTTTTCTTAAATAAATTTAGACCGTTGGATCTTTGATCTAACGGCTCAAAATATTTTTAATATTTATAATATATAATATTATTATATTATATTATATATATAATTCAGGTCCCAGGTCTATCGGATCTGGATACTAAATATCCAGACCCCATCCATTTATGTCATGGTTTATCGGATCCGGATTCGACTATGAATAAATGGGTCTAATACTAGTACCAGATCTGGACCCGTCAGATAAATATCCACGGGTCTCGGGTCTGGACCCGACCCGTTGACAGCTCTAGCTCCAGATACTGTTAACTGTTGTCTCCTAAAACATAGGCTAGCAGCCACCCCACCTCAAACCCAAGCATGCACCCTCCCCACCCCCACCCAAAAAAAAAAAAAAAAATCCTGCTCACATCAGATGGCTGTTCTAATTCATGGGATATTAATGAGCTCCCAACTAGAATTATGAATCAGGACCATTCCTTTGATGTTATTTTAGGAAGCTAAGACTCTTGCCACTTTTTGGCATTTCATATAAAATTCTAATCAGACAAAGAAGCAAAAGCGTTTATCAAACCAGGTAGCAAATAGCATATATTAAAGAGTCAAATTTAATAAGTTCTATGTCTATTTTTCACTGGTTCATCTACATAGCTTCCTTTATTTTGGTTTTGCCCTCACGATCTTTCTCTTTTTGTTTTCTATTTCAAGAAAAGAGAAACTTGTCTCTACCATCCTAATATATTAAGGCCATCAGTCATAAGTGATATTTCCTTTTCTTACTTTTCGGTTTCAAGAAAAGAGAAACTTGTTTCTTTCTGCCCATGCCTAAATAGTTTAGATCAGTCATTCCCACAAAGGTAAGCATGGGATTGACAATCAAACATTATTGTTTAGATTAGTTTTCCTTGAGAGAAAATTTGTTGTTTTGGTTTGTTAACATTACATAACAATCATGGTTGGGTGTGGAATGGATTATCTTCTAAAATTAAGTTATAAGCAACTCCACCAACTGTTTTTTTTTAATTTGATTCTCCATAAAGTTCTAAACATTTTTATCCAATTAAAAACTTGCAATGTTTAATTAGCATGCTCCTAGTAATAGTGATTATAACAAATTCATGAATTATTTTATATCTTTGATTCTAGTTACTGTTTATTTTAATAGTAAATGTTTATTGCAATGTTGATATGGAAATCCGTCTCAAGGTTAGGTTGCTGGAGTTGTGCGATGATGGCGGATCGACGGTGATGGAACGAAGGCGACCATACCTGCAAAAGAAGTCCTCGACCGGAGTTGACTCCGGCAAGAACTCTCCAATGCTCAAGTCAGTTTTCCATTCAATAGAAGAAAGAAGATGAGCATTTTTGGAAAGAAGAGTTCGTGTACCTTGGGATCCCTCTTTTTGCCTCTTTTACAGAAGGTGTCTGGAGTTTGTTAGGATGGATTGTGGATTGTTAGTCGTGGAAGAGCAAGGAGTTATCAGAGATATTTTACTTGCCTACTAAAATATCCTTAGGTATCATGTCAGGTACTGTCCCCTCATGGCATATGGGGGGACCATCTCTTAATTATATGAATTGACAACCTGGAGCCGAGAATGGGGCGAGCCTGCCATGCTTCTCTTATAACCATGCCCTCCCTTTCTTTCTGATGACCTTAAGCTCGGCCTAAATTCGGACCTTGGCCTTAGCTTTATGATGACCTTCAAATCAGTCTAAGTTCTGACCATGGCTTCCGTCTTTTGATGACCTTGAGGTCGGCCTGACTTTTGATCTTGACTTCAACCTTCTGATGACCTTCAAATCAGCCTAAATTCTGACCTTGACTTTAGTCTTTTGATGACCTTAAACTTGGCCTGACTTCTGATCTTGACTTCAGCCTTCTGATGACCTTAAGCTCAGCCTGAATTAGGACCTCAACCTCCGCCTTCTGATGACCTTCAAATCAGCCTAAATTATGACCCTGACTTCAATCTTTTAATGACCTTAAGCTCGATGCAGGCATCTATGGGCTGAAGCTGGAGGATAATAATTTTTGAAGTGCATAAAAGTCGAGGTATGGGATGGAGACCATTGTCTCATTTCTTTAGCTAGTACAAAAATACCCCCAACAATAGCCCCTACTTCCGAGTCTGAGCCTTGATTATACCAGATCGGACTTGCCGAAGACATGTCCTTCTTTATCGTTTAGACTCAAAATCTTCAGAATTCTTATTGAAATTGTTCGAAAGTCTTTATCCTTTAACTTGGATTCAATTTTGTCCTTAGCTTTTTGAACTTAAATTTCTGCAAACCTTAATGTTCTAAGTTCGAATTTCTGCTGATCTCGGCCTTCTAAGGTCAGATTTCTGTAGACCTAGATATTCTGAGCTCGGATTTCTACAGATCTTGATATTTAACCTTATGTTTAAGAATTAGAGGCATGCACCCTCGTTAAGACAAGGTTAACATCCTGTTTAAGAATCGGAGACCTTCACCCTCATTAAGATGAGATTATCCTTTTATTTAAGAACCGAAAGCCATCATATCTCTCGTAAGGGTCTTCACCCACGTCAAGATGAGGTCCACCTCTTGTTCCTGACATCGTTGGCTTTTATCCTTGTTAAAATGAGATCCATCTCCTATTCCTAACAAAGGTTACCGGGACACAAAAGAGTCGTTGAGAGGGCCTCTCCCCATTACCTTCTGTTTAAGAATCGGAGGCCTTCAAGATGACTTTTATCCTTATTAAGTGAGGTTCACCTCCTATTCCTAACAAGATTGTCGGGGCACAAAAGAGCCATTGAGAGAGCCTCTCCTCCTTACCTCCTGTTTAAGAACCAGAGGCCTTCAATCTCTCGTAAGGATCTTCATCCACATCAAAATGAGGTCCATCTCCTGTTCCTGATGTGGTTAGCTTTTATCCTTATTAGGACGAAGTCCACCTCCTGTTCCTAACAAGATTGCCAAGGCACAAAAGAGCCATTGAGAGGACTTCCCCCCATTACCTCCTATTTAAGAACCGGAGGCCTTCGCCCTCGTTAAGATGAGGTTAACATCTTGTTTAAGAACCGAAGGCCTTCAAGATGACTTTTATCCTTGTTAGGACGAGATCCACCTTCTGTTCCTAACAAGGTTGTCGGAACACAAAAGAACCGTTAAGTAGGCCACTCCCTGTGGGCCATTGAAAGGGCCTCTCCCCAAGGGCACGAAAGGGGCCTCTCCCCTGGGGCACATATGGTCTTCATCCTCATTAAAATGAGGTTAACCTTCTGTTTAAGAACCGGAGGCCTTCACCCTCGTTAAGACGAAGTTAACCCCCTATTTAAGAACCGGAGGCCTTCATTCGACTTGCGCATGAACAATGACGCCTTTTGTCGATGTCGTAACAGATCTGCACAAGAAATGAAATTTCTTGCCATATTGGCTTTGATTTGTTAGTTTACCTCTAGTCGGCCTTCGTTGGTTGATGTTCTTGTTAGGTTGGTTTCCTCAGCCTCCTTCCTGGGATTGGACTCCTAGTCGAATCAGCTTCTTCGGCATTGATTTTTTTCTAGGCTTGATAGCTTGGCCTCCGTCATTATTTTGACCTTTGCTCGACTGTGATTTAAACTTCAGCTTGTCCTTGATTTTGACCTTAGCTTGGTATTGAATCTGACCTTAGCCTAGCTTGGGTTTTGACCTCAGATTGGTTTGAGATCTAACTTCAACTTGGCTTAGGTTTTGACCTCGGATTGGTCTTTTAATAAGCTCGGCTTATTGAGGTTGGATTTCTGTTGGCCTCAATCTTTTGAGCTTAAGCTTCTGCAGGCCTCAGATTTATATGATCTTTACCTCGGATTTATTTTGCGTTCACCCTGGATGGATCTTGAACTTGACCTCGGATTGGTCTTGAGCTTGACCTTGGATTGGTCTTGATTCTAACTTCAGCTTCAGCATTTATTTTCACTTTAGCTTCAATGGATCTTGAACTTAGTCTTAATTGGCTTTGAGTTCGACCTTGGTTTTGGTGTCCTATAAACCCTGCAAGAAAGAAAAGAAGAAAAGAAAAATAATAATGGACATAAGTTTAAAAGTCTCTTACCATGAGTTCTCTATTTGGGAGATCTTGGGTTCTGTTTGACCCCTTGTTATGGGCTTTTGCCTTGGATTACTCTGATTCAGATCAGATTTTGTCCCTCTTTTTCTTCTCTCTTTTTTTTCTCTTTCTTTTTTTTGTATCAACTTGGCTTCAGCGGATGAAATTCACAAAGCCACATGCGGAGGTTATGGCATTTTGCGAGTGGCTTTGGGGTTCCTCCAAGTCAGCTTCAGCGCTGTTTGATATGAGATGCGCACAGGAGGACTTCAGAAAAGGTCGAACGAATGCGTGGAACTTCAATTGCATTGAAAATGCATGGACCTTGGCGCTGTTGCGACAGGTTTGTTCGCACCTGGGCGTGCAGGGGAGAGGGTCAGCACCGTTGAGAGGACTTCAGCCGCGCATGGACACACGGGGGAAAGGTCAGCGAGGGGGAGGACACCAACCGAATACACGCGTAGGCACAAGAGGGAGATGATCGGTCGGCTGGCTTCTTCTTTCCTCCTCTTTCCTCCTCTTCTCATTCTTTTCTTCTTCTTTCTTCTTTTTTTTTTGGAGATCGGCATTGTCGGGGATGGATTCGGCTATCTATCGTGCGCGGGGAAGAACTTCGGCGCCGCTGCAACGGGCTCGATCGCGCTTGGATGCGGAAGGTCGGAGCTGTCTGGGATCATGAGGGAGAAAGTCGGAGTTGTTCGGGATCACGAGGGAGAAGCCATCCGGGATTGCGAGGGAGGAGGTCGGAGCCGCCACAGGTTGCACTTGGGAGCGCAAGGGAGGAGCTCGATCGTGGCTAAGGACGCACAGAGAGGAGAGGGGTCGCCCCAGGCGCGCGGGAGAGGGAAGATCGACTGGAGTCGCTCGGGCATGGGGAAGAGAGAAGATTGACTGGAGTCGCTTGGGTGTGCAGGGGAGGAGCTCGGCAACAGGGGGCGCCACGGGTTGCGCCTGGGAGTGCGGGGGAAGAGGACGTTGGAGCTATCCAGGGTCGTGAGGGAGGAGAAGGCCGGCGCCGTCACGGGCCGCGCTTGGGAGCACAGGGGAGGAGAACATCGAAGCCGTCGTGGGTTGCACTTGGGAGCATAAGGGAGGAGCTCAACCGCGGCGGGGGCGTACAGGGAGGAGATCGACCGAAGGGGCGCACCCAAAGAGGAGATTGGTCAGACGGACGTGCGATGGGTGTAGGCGTGGCGGACGTCGGCCGAATGCACATGGGCTGGGGAGAGACCTACGGACGCCGAGCCCTCCCCTCTTTCTTCTTTCTCTATGTTTTTTTTTTTAATTCTCATACAAGATGTTAGTTATTTTCTACTTCTAGCACAGCACCTGAATATGCTGTCTTGGTAACATTGCATCTATGATTTGAACTGTAGCTAAAGGAATTTGAACAGGATGAAGTAAAACTTAACATATAGATGAACAGTGGGGAAATTTATAATATCATGGTCAGATTTATCAATTGAAATATTCAACATTAAACTGCCTGTTAAAGGCTTTCACTTGATAGAGAAACCATGAACAAGGCTTCCAAAAGCAACATAATGACGGACTGTTGGCATTCACTACCTTTTGCCAGTGTCTTGAAGATGATAAGCAGCGTCTACAATTCATTAGTGATAGCCATGACTTCCCTACTGTGTTCCTTAAGTCCATGTTGGATTAGAAGAAAAACATCCCCAAGGAGTTCACCAGAGAAAGGTAGCAAAAAAGAACGATTCTCCACTTGTGAACCTCTTTGAGCATTGCTTTTCACCACATGGAGTCCAAACATCTGCATATTTTTGACACAAAAAGTATCGCAAATGCACTTTGTGCAATGTTTGAATACCGAAAACAGAAGCATGTGATTATTTGCTTTGTGCTATGGTACTTAAAAGCAGCGCTGGGGTATAGAATAAGCTATTGTTCACGAGGCTCTCAAACTAGATTTTGCCCAACATAACGGAGTGCAAATGAAGATCCACCTTCTAATGTTTGATTCTATCTAGAATTCAAAAGAACGGACGAAAAAATAAGATATAATATGACTAAAAAATTTTTATAATTATATTTTTTATCTGAATCCTATGACGTCTTTGCTAGTTCGGATCATCCTTGTTATGATCTCCTTCCTCGCTTGGATCTTTTTCTCCGATTGAAATTTCTATCTCATTTGAAGCCCTCCAGTTTGAGCCTAGGTGGGAGAGTTTCAAAATTGACACTAAATCTCGTCAGCGCTGGAGCAACGCGATGGAGCTCTCCTTGCTGGATGCTTATTTCTTTCTATAAACGAGCCTCATGGCCCACCCTCCTACTAGCGCCATCTGTTGATACGGAAATCTGTCTCGAGATCGGATTACTAGAGTTGTGCGATGACGGTGGATCGATGGTGACAAGACGGAGGCAGTCATACTTGCAAGAGAAATTCTCGATCGGAATTGGCTCCGGCAGGGACCCTCCGACCTCAAGTCAATTTTTCGTTCAATAAAAGGAAGAAGATGAGTATTTTTTAAGAGGAGTTCGTGTACCTTGAGGTCCCTCTTTTTGCCTCTTTTATAGGTGTCCGGAGTTTGTTAGGATGAATTGTGGGTTGTTAGTCATGGAAAAGCAAGGAGTTGTCAGAGATATTTTGCTTGCCCACTAAAATATCCTCAAGTATCATTTCAGGTCCTGTCCCCTCATGGTATATGGGGGAGGACCATCTCTTAATTATATGAATTGACAACCTATAGCTAAGAGTAGGGCAAGCCTACCGTGCTTCTCTTATAACCACACCCTCCCTTTTTTTTGATGACCTTAAGCTCAGTCTAAATTCGGACCTCGGCCTCAGCTTTCTGATGACCTTCAAATCAACCTAAATTCTGACATTGGCTTCAGTCTTTTGATGACCTTAAGGTCGGCCTAACTTCTGATCTTGACTTCAGCCTTCTGATGACCTTCAAATCAGCCTAAATTCTGACCTTGGCTTTAGTCTTTTGATGATCTTAAGCTCGACCTGACTTCTGATCTTGACTTCAACCTTCTGATGACCTTAAGCTCTGCCTGAATTAAGACCTCGGTCTCCGCCTTCTGATGACCTTCAAATCAACCTAAATTCTGACCCTAGCTTGAGTCTTTTGATGACCTTAAGCTTGGTGCAGGCATCCGTGGGCTGAAGCTGGAGGATAATAATTTTGGAAGTGCACAGAAGTCGAGGTATGGGCTGGAGACCATCGTCTCATGTCTTCGACTAGTACAAAAATACCCCCAACAGTGATTATAACAAATTCATGAATTATTTTATATCTTTGATTCTAGTAAATGTTTATTTTAATAGTAACGACGGTTTTAAACCATTGCTAATCCATAATTGTAGCAATATTAGTAATAACAATGTTAAATCTGTCTTACTTATCTGAGTATGGTTAGTACAATGTATTTAGTCTGTTTCACAATAGTAGCCACACAATAACTATCCATCCCTTCTCTTTTACTTGAATACCTTCAGTTTCTTTCTTTCGTATTCTACATTATTACTCAAAACCTTAGTTCTACATCAAGTTTCAAAACTACACTTCCAGCATAAATGTACTACTTAGGTAACATAATTAAGGTGGTCAAGAATGTTAAAAGCAAGTAATGTGGAACCAAGGTGGTTCGAGACATTTCGAGCCATGCTAGTGGCAGACCGGGACAGTTTTAGCATTCAAAACAAGAAACCGATAGAAGAGGAGGAGAGGGAGAAGGAAAGAGAGGAAAAGAGAGGAGTGGAGGGAAAGAGAGTGTTGTTGGGGGCTCTCGAAAGACCGTGGAGGCTTTTGGAGGGCTGTGGAGGGCATCGGAGGACACGAAGGGCTAGAGGAGGATCTCCATCCTCCAAGCAATCAAAACAAGGATCCATAAGGCCCCTATTTTTTTATTTTGTGATTTTTTAGTGAAATCAGCAATCCGAAGCACCCCTATTTTGATCACCTAGAGGGTGGATACCATCCTCCAGCACTTCGCACCCTCCAACGGCCTCCACGGCCCTCTAGCGACCCTCCCTCCCTCTCCCTCTCACTCTTTTCCTCTCTCAAGTTCTTCCTCTCCCCTACCCTCTCTGTCGTATCAGGCCGTGCTCCACCAGCCTTCACCATCTCTCTCCCTCCCTTTTTCCCTCTCCATCCCTCCCCCCCTCTCTCTCTTTTCCTCTCTACCATTCTCCCTCTCCCTCGCCCTCTCTGCTATGTCAGTACAAGCCCGACATGGAACAGCACAGGGGCATAATATACCAAACCGTGCTACCAGCCAACCATCCAGCCCCCAATACCAGCACAGAAAATCTTGGTTAAAAGACAAGTAACAATACTCACTAGCAAGACATGCTGGCTAAACTTCAAGGCAGTTTATCTCTTGCATTCCAGTTTTATTGAATCATAAACACTTGGCCATCTCATGGAGTTGTAAAACATGAAATCAAATATTTATGTGCCAAATTTTTATTGCAAAGATTCTAACAAGATAAATAAAGCTGGTTTTTGCAATGGTGAAAATCTATTTACCTACACAAAAGAGATGTTACAGGTGCAGAATCTTTATGATAAATTTTTAACTATATTGCTGGTACTTCTTTCTATGTACAACTTATTAAGAAATGGATGATTATAAAGTAGTTGAGCAAGAAGTGATCAAGAAGAAATATAGGAAGCTTCCACCATCTTGGAGAGCTCCATAGGCATAATAAAAGATTCAAATAAATATAAATACTTGGAGATTAACAGTTGCTTCAGCTGATAGACTGCTAAGAGAAACAGGCGACACATTACACACGACAACCATGCACCACCAAGGTACAATTCAGAGCATATCAGATTTTCAGAGCTCTGTCTTAAACAAAAAATGAAAAAAAAAACGAAAAACAAAGGGAAACAGAATGAGAAAATGTATACTCATAAAACTTACTAAAGTCACCCCTTCTTTAGAGAGATCCTCCAATGCTTCACGATCAAAGATTTTACCATCCAATGGTGACTCATCAATCTGCAAAACATTTAATTTCTTATGCAACTAGGACCACTAGATATTAAAAGCTTCATAATAACCATGTAGTTTACCTTCCAGTCACCAGTATGTAGAATGATACCATCGCTGCAGCGGAGAACCAAGCCACAACAATCAGGAATTGAATGAGTTACACGGATCGGCTCCACTTCAAATGGCCCAGCAAGGAACTTCTTTCTGATCTTAAACAACCTAAGCCTGGATGGAACAAAAATCCCAAACTCCTTCAAGCGCTTCTTAATAAGCTGTTCACAGATAAAAACAGAAAGCTTCTTACTTTTTTTGTGAAAGATCATAAAGAGATTTCGAAAAGGAAAGAAGAAATGTGGGGGTGGGTGCCTGCATGCAGGAGATACTCGGAGATAAACATGCTTGTTTCATTTTATAAAAGCAAAAAATACAAGAAAAAATTCTGATGCATATGGAATCTATAACATCATAAAATCTGTCCATGTTGAACCTATACAAGCATACCGTTCCAACTTAAAATCATAATTAATTACAGCAGTTTGCAATCATTACTGATACATACCTCCATTGTAAAAGATGAAGCAAATATTGGTGTATGAGAATCCAAAGCTGGGATAACCTGTTTCACAGAGCAATAAGAAGCAGAAACCGTGAGAACATTTAGACTACTCCAAAATTTCAGAGGATGCAACAAGTTCAGAAGACTGATGTTAGAATATGGTTTATTCATCCTTACATGACCAACAGCATATAAATGATTAGAGATCTTATTGCGAAAGGCATATCTTGAGCTAAGTAGGAAAAAGTTTCATGACAGCACCATGCACCCAAACCAAAGAAATTTAAATTCTTTAATTGTGGTATGTATACCAAGAATTTTATTTTCAAATTGAAGCAGTTATTCCAACAACTTATGAAAACCTTTCCATTTGGCTATTGATAGGAAGTCAGCATTTATTTGTAAATGAATAAAGTAAAAGTGCATCTCTGTTGGATACCCCTTGTTGACTTCTAAAGTGAGTCCAACTCTGATCTCATTTTGCAATTAAACTGGTCCAGGACTAGCAAAAGTGTTCTGAAGCAACTAAACCTGGTTAGTCCATAATAAGCACAAGAAGTATATGTTTACCAATGATAATTAGATTCAATTAATGGGTCAAGCAACAAGTGGTTCCATCTCTACAAAATTCAACCATTCTGCATCACTAATCTACTAACAGAATGGAAGAGAAATGCTGATTAATAACTTAGTGATGTGAATGACTAATAAATTTATGCCCTAACAACCTCCAAAATCTTCAACATGAAATTGCTTTGGTTCAGTCGAGACCAACAACCAATTGCAGGAGACACTTAAACACAGTCATCTTCCCAAATCATCCTGCTTATTATGTTCTGAGTATAACCTCACCTATCAGGAAAGGCGATGCAAACAGCAATTCTCTAATAAAACATATTTGAATACACAACTTGTAACTGTTACGATGAATTTCATTTGAATTAATTAAATAGAGAATCATCATAATGTCAAATATAGAACAGATACAACAATTCAAGCATTAGAAGGAAAACTTTACCCAAGGCAACGCACCAATGTGATCCTCATGGCCATGTGTTATAACAACTGCTTCAATTTTATGGCTCCATCTCTTGATGAATGTTGTATCAGGTACAATCTTTTGGACTCCAAACTCATCATAACTATTATGCATGTAATACAGCCATTAAAAACGAAAGAAGTAACCATAAGGAATGATAAGAAGTAAAGAGAAGCACAACATACAATGTGACTGTATTAGAAAAGTCAGCAGACATGTAGGACATATATAATATGCAAAATGAAAATAAAAGATGGAAAAGGACATGCACAAAATAAAGCATTTTCACACAAAATTTTAATTTGCAGCATGGCTATAACTTGAATATAATTATGATTGAGGTGCTACAACAACTAGCATATAGAAGGAAAAACAGCTGCTTCCTACAAATGCCATAAAAAGAGTTCTGTTGTATGTTCATTCACTTCATAAAAGCTTTATTTGCATGAACTAAGAAAAACAGAAAAGAAAAGAAAAACAAATATGCTATTCTATGATTTTTCATCTATTTTTGAAAGTAGTTTTCTAGGTGTGTTTTAAAAAAAAATCCAAATTCTCCGGAAAACCAACAGTTGGTCAAAATTCCTAAGGTTAAGCAATTAGGCAAAAAGCCATGATCATGAAATTGAAAACCTCTTGCTCCAAACTAAATTGACAGGCTTTTGAGCTTTGATAGTCCAATTAGATCTACAGTTAAATCAAGTATAAACATAAAATAGGCCGGAGTGTAGGTGCAATAGGTAATGCAAATGACTTTGTGAAACATACTCTGGGAACATGACACCTGCATCAATTAAGATATAACGGTCATAGTTTCCTACAAGCATGCAGTTCATCCCAATTTCCCCCAAACCACCTATTGGAAGCACACGAAGTGGTGGACCATCTAATCCTTCATAAAACTGTTCCAATTTGCGCTGGACAGGATCTTCCATGCTTTTTCGTACTCCTTCAGTTCTTCTGGATTTTCTGCGGGAAACTTTAGATTCCTGGGCACCTACAATTGAGATGTCATTGTGCTGGCAGTAAGACTACAAAGAATAGAAGCGTGAAAGACCAAAGAATTAGCAGTTATGAGAACATCCACAATATCACATTATTGCTTTCACCGATAAACAAAAGCTACAAGGTTAACAATTACAGTACTATCTTTTGCCACCTAAAACATAAAAAATATTCACACACTGACAGGATACAAGTGCAGGGGAAAAACGTAAAAGGTACAACGAATTTAGGCAATATTATCAGCATCATGCTGCCAAACCAAATAGTATATGTACGGCAAACCAGGTGAAGATAGCCATGGAGCCCAAATTAATAATCTGGACGGTGTGGCCTTGGAAGATATAAATATGGTTTCAAAAGGATAGCCACAATATGAAGCCTGCCTGCAAAAATAAACGTTAGACACTGTAGAAAAAACCACAAATCTTTGACATCAGAAGCTGTCCAAACTCCAAATTAGATGGGCCAACGAAATTTTGCCAGTGTCCTCTATTCCCAGCTAGAACAGATACTTTGTTATTAGCATCTATGTCGTTCCAAATCGTCGTGAGAACATCTAAATCGACATTTATTCTTCCATAAAAGGGCCAAAAAAGCGGAAAATATAACAATAAACATCAGAAGCCAATTTCAAGACGCAGGAAACCCAGACCTATCTATCTAAAGTGAGCAATCAAAACAAGACGGCACCGAAACCCAGAGAGGGAAATAAAAGAAGAGACCTGGGACCGAGGAAGAAGATCCGAGGGAGCACCGAACTATGGATTTCGGAAGCCTGGGCCTCCGGGAGAGCCCATAGGGGCAGAGAGATGGGAGCACGCTGAGACAAACCATGATGGCTCTCCTCTCGAAGAGATAGTCAGAAGAGGAGAGGGAACGAGAGGTAGAAAGAGATCAAGGATCAAGCGTGGGAGCTTTTCACGGCGAATCCAAACCCTAGAACCGTCTCAGGGTTTTAGGGGGTATTCAGCGTTGGATGGAGGGCCGAGCAATAGGGGGATGAGATGACGGAGCGAGGTGGGAAGCGGGAGGAGATTTTGTTTTGGATGGAGCGGAAATATCTACCTTATCGCCTTTCCTCCCGGCTCCCGCTCGCTGTTAGCTTTCTGCAGCATCGGTGGGGCAAAAACGGGAGCAGCGCGGATCCCCTGCTCTGTGCAGCGTCCACTGTCCATCGCGCGATAAACGGCCTGTAAATGCACGTCCGTAACATGCGCCCGCGTACAGTCGTTCATCGCATGATGAACGGCGCACTGTACATCAAATCGTACGATGCATAACTGAGAATCCGCGCTCAAACAGGAGTGGGTGCGGCGATCGAACATGTCTTGTAGTTCGAGTCGGGTCAGGCCAGCAGGCCGGGTTCCGTTCCACCTCAGCATTCAAATCCAACTTAAGTACACTTGGATCCCCTCACTATTGGATCCCATAGAGATCGGCCATCGGGTGGTTTTCGAATAAAAATCAGGTATTTGGTAAATTAGTTTATTATATTTTAAATTTTTTTGAAATTATATGGTACATCCAAAATGCCGACTCGTGAGCTCCGAGAAATGAAAAGAGTAACTATATAAAGAAATTTTAAAAAAAAGCTGAGCCTAAAAGATTACATCTATGCATCTATTTTTGTTATCTAAGCACTCATGCCGTCAAAAGATATGAAAAATCTAAAAATAAAAAATTCTTACAATGATTAAGCCCAATAATAAATATTAATCTTATTTAATATGTTATAGAAAAATTAGAGCTAGGAATAGGCTCAAGCTCGGCTCGAGTCCTGCTGATTTACGATCAGGCTTTGGACTAGATTTGAAAAAATTTGAATTTGATTTGGACTTAGATATAGAGTTTGAATCAAGCTCAGACGTATTATTGGCCTAATCCGAGCTCAAATCCATATAAGACTTGACACGAAGCCACGTTATATCCATTTATTAGAGCCCGTCGAACCATATCCACTTAGCCTTGGCTCATCGAGGGCTACACAGATGCTACTAAGGACAAGATGCTGAGACTGCCAACGCAAATGAAATCAACGATGAGGCGAAGGTCGGGACCATGGGCAAAGTCATAGTGGTTCTCGATGGCGAGGGCAATCTCACGTTCAAAATCATGGCGGTTATGGGTGGGTATGTTCTAAGCAAAAGAGGACTCCAAGCTCAATCTCAAAATTGATCAGATGGACAGAGTTGTATCCTCCACCATTGGAGAAGGCAACAATGGCATCGAGGGGATAAAGAAAGATCTAGTTGAGGGTTATTATCTAGATACATAATCCAAGAAAAAAGATAAATTTGATTTTTTAAAATTTAAAATTTATTGTACATAGAATTTAAACTAAGCGAACCTATAGTAAAGTGAGAACAATGCAATATAAATAAGATATGATGATGCAAATGAAAGTAAAGTAAAGAATAGCCAAACCATAAATAAACATAAATTTTTATAGTAGTTCAGCACTAAATCTGTACCTATATTCACTTTCCAAGCATCTTTTAGAATTCAACTGTAATCTTTCCTATATTATAACTTGATTTTCTCCTGGACTCATGACCAAATTCCAATTATTTTTCCAATGGAAATTAACCAAAACCACCTCTTTAACCCACTCTTAAGCTTACACAAAAGTATACTCCAATTCAAGGCTTGAATGGGCTTTCCCAAATTTTCAATTATAATAGAAACTTAAGTATAATAGAAAATAAAAATATAAATTCAAGCACAAATGAAAAGACTCCTAAAGAGCAAAACTAGTTGACGATGAGGCTCTTAAGAATTTATCGAGGAAGCTTTGTAATGAATGCTCTCTTCTGAAAACCACTAAAAACTTTAAGATTTTAGTGGTTGAGGAATTAAAGCTCTCTCTTGAATACACATTTAATGTTCTTTAGATTTTCTCAGTCTTCTCTTTCTCTATTTCTTTAATATGTTTTGTAGCCCTTAACCATCTTAAAATATCTAAAAATTACTTTATAGCCATTAAAGACTAAAAACTAACGGATTATAGCTATTCTACATATTTCTACAACTTATTCAAAACTAATCGTTAGAGCTGTCAGCAATAGTCGAGTTAATTTAGATCAAGTAGAAACCGACTCGAGCTAACTTAGAGTTAACTCAAGATAGATTATGGTCGACTCAACATTCAATCTAAAAAATATAACTTTTTGTCTTTTCTGAGAGAGTCAACTAGGCTATTGAGGGTCGACTCGAAGTTGGTCTGGGATCAACTCGAGAAGAATTGGGTTCCACTAGAGCTTCAAGCTAAAAATTTCAACTCTCTATCTTTCTTGAGAGAGTCGACTTATACTTCACCGAAGTGTACTCATATATTATGCCA
This sequence comes from Cocos nucifera, assembly GCA_006176705.1. Lineage (NCBI taxonomy): Eukaryota > Viridiplantae > Streptophyta > Magnoliopsida > Arecales > Arecaceae > Cocos > Cocos nucifera. The sequence continues at coordinate 143,439 of QRFJ01005037.1, read as the reverse complement.
CTTGAATTATACATATCAGAGTCAACTCTTTGAGACTCGGAGTTGGCTCTTAACTTTCTCAACTTGGTTTCTCGTAATGTAACTTTCCAATCTGCTTTCTTTGGCTCCCTTCATTGGCATTCTTATGAATCTACATGAAAGTGATTTTAGCTTCCTGAAACATTCTCAATATGCACTTCAACAATCCATTAATATCAAAATATATGCTTAAATATTTTATATTAATCAAAATCAATCATTGGGTTAACAATCTCTTTTTTTTTTTATGGTGACAAAACTTTGAGTATAAGCAAATGATGCAAGTAATGTAAATGTATCAAATTTTTAGGGCAATACCTTTTATAAAAGGATTTTAGATTGGCATTGCTAGCAAGCCTAAGCATGACCAAATGCAGGTTATTAGAGCAAGATTGCAGGTATTCTTTGGGTCAAATTGAATTAGGGTAAGGACAAAATAATTTGAAATTCAATCATATACTAAATATTGACAAAAGCATTGAGTATCAGAGCTAAAAAGTTATATATCAAGGCAACTTAGGCATGTATCAAAGTATGATTAGCTAAGTATCAAAGTAAAATGAGCAGCAAATAATCACAATCACAAGGTTGGATCAACAACATTGAATTAGATTTGAATGTTAGATTTAAATGCCCAAGTTTGTAGGTTACTTGTCCAGTTACCATTTGCTTATTTGTTAATTCTTTTACACTTATTTGCTTATTTCTCTCTTCTCCTTTTTGTCATCAACAAAAAGATATAACATACAATCAATAAGAGATAAGAAGAACACATTTTCATTGCATAAGTGTGTCTTTTATAAGAGTATTAGCCAAAAGAAAATGTACTGTATGCAAAATTATATCAACTATAGTATACCTAGATACAACATAAAGACAATAACAAAAATACATAAGTAAACTAAAGCTAAGCTAGACAATAATAAAAGAACACAAGTAAGCAACCACAAGATAAAAGATAAACCCTAGACCTATTCCTGGTAGAGGGAGTTGTTGGATTTCATGGTGGTTGTGCATGCAAAATTTTTTATCAATGAAATCATAGTGAAAAATATTTATGAAGACAATTTTCATACAAGCATGTAGATCTAATCTACATCACTTATAGATCGTTTTAACATGCTGAAATAAGATTTAAATTAGATATGAAATTATAAATAAAGAAAGAGGATTAAATACCTAAATCGCTTTTCTTTATTTCAAATCGGATCGAATCTGGTGGATTTTTGAGATTTCTGTCAGAGCCGTGCACGTGCCCTATCTACTGGTATCTATACAGAGCCAAATCTTGATTAAAATGCCGAAGTTACCGGAGTGCTAGGACCTTACAAACCTTGTTTCTAGACTTGGATCTGAATCCTTCCTTCAACTTGAAGAGAAAGGGCAGCAATACGAACTCTTCGTGTGGATCTAATAGAACTTCTTCTAGGATGCCAAGAAGAGAAGGAAAATGCCTTCTTCCTCTTTTTTTCTCTCTCACAACTTGCTATAGATTAGATCTAAGGAGGATGGTGGGGTGTGGAGATGAAGAAGAAAGGGAGGAGAGGCATGGAGATAGATGGTGCAGCAAGGAGAATTGGGATCAATTCATTGGTGCATGCCCTCTTTCTCTCCCTTTTATAACTCACGCCCAAGACCAAATCAAAATCCAATTTGATACGAATTGATCCCTAATCAGATCTTATCTGACATGGGATCAATCTTATCAAATTGGAGTCCAAGATGAAGTAGGAGGCACCAACTAGCACCTCCTCTTCTCTTCACACACATGAGAGAAGGGGCACGACTTTCAATGCCCCTCTCTTTGGCACCTCCTCTTCTCTTCACACACATGAGAGAAGGGGCATGACTTTTAATGCCCCTCTCTAGTATTTGGTTAGCCAATAGATGAGATAGAAGCCCAGAGAAAGTAGGCTAAGCATTCTTCTTCAATTGGGTTCAATCCAAATCAAATTTAAATCCAATTCGAATCAAATTTCAAAAGAGTGTCAAACCCAAGCTGATTAGGATTGACCTTCCAGTACAACTTGGATAATTAAACTCAATTAGCCTCAAATTAAGTCAAGTCTAAGTAAATTAAATCTAATTTAAATTAATTAAAACTTGATCTATAATTTAATTAAGCATAATTATATTGTAACACTTGCAATTAAGTCTCTCATGCTAATAATTACAAGTTACTAAATTTGTAATCTTTACAAATTGATCCAAATCATCAATCCAATTGATGATTTGATCATGATCCTAGTTATTGATCATATCAAAGCTTCTTTTGTATGTGATTTTTTAGGTTCTATTCTATCTAGTGGTGAGATATATGGTGATCTCCATCATAATATCATCGAAACTCCTTTCGATAGGCTAGAATAATTCCAACTCAACTCAACAAAAATTATTGATCCGAAAATAATCCTAGTGAGTTCTTACAATCCACTAGTGATGCCAAACAACATGTAGTGGCAATCCATCAGAACAAAAAAATCTGAACATCTAGGTGTAGTTATCGTATAATCGAGTTCTTCTATTGAAAGTCCCCATAGAATGTAGGCTATAAAAACTTATCAAATCCTAAGCATTCATCATATGCTAGATATAATTAGCTTAAGTTCAATTATGAATCCTAATAAAAACTCCTTCCCATTATCATGCTATTATGGCTACAGATTTAAAGACTTGGCCTTTTAGGTTGCATAGGACTATTCCTCTCCTACTAAGGTTGATAAATCTTCTATAAGTGCACATTCTACTTCTACCATGAACTTACTGCAACCAATGAACATCGCAAGACCTTGAATGGCTAAGCACCATGTTTATATGCTATCAAATTGTAGCAACATCATTGTGAGTATCCAAGACACCGTAGGTCAAAAAACCACTCACACAACTACAACATTGAGACAGTCACTAATGAGTGAATAGACATCCAAGTGACTTCTTGTTCTTGATCACACTTAGTATAGTTATTCTCTAACAACCACTTGCACTCTCGCTCCAGTGTTTCTACATTATAGACTCAAGAGTCATCTATCCCTAAAGAAAAGTGATCTATGCACTGATCTTGATGGATCAATCACCATCTCCATGATGATTCAATGATCTAGAACATTCAGATATTAATCTATAATAACACATGTCTTAAATTCTTAACACTTGAGAATATGTCATTATCCATTAACTCCTTGGATGATTCACAAACATATTATACATAAATGAATAAAAAAATATCTATTTTATTAATTTTATTAAATCAACTAGAAAATTATGGTCTAAAAAATACAATGTGTCAGCCAACAATTGGCTTTTTAGATCATACACCTAACAATCTTTCACTTGACCTAAAGCCAATTGGCCATATATCTAAGATCCATCTACTCTAGGTGATGATCAGTTTTCTATTGGCTCAACTAATTTGTCAGTGGGTCTGCCATGTTGTCCGCAAAATCTATTCTTCATACTTTGACATATTTTTTTCTCGAGATAGTCACATATGATGTGCAACCACCGCTCGATGTGCTTGGACTTATGAGACATGCGCTCCTTAGCGAGGACTATGGCACCGTTGTTGTCACAGTACAGGATAATGGTATCTGATGGCATCATTCCAAGCTCTGCAATAAACTTCTTATACCAGAAAGCTTTTTTTACAATTTTTAAGGTAGCGATGTACTCAGCTTCCATAGTTGAATCTGTAATGATGGGTTGCTTGAAACTCTTCTAGCTAGTTGAACCACCATTATACAAAAATACATATCCTGAAGTAGACCCTCTATCATCAGGATCAGACATAAAGTCTAAATCAGTATAACCCTCAACTCGTAACTCTGAACTTTTTCCAAAAATTAAGAACAAATCCTTAGTTCTTCTCAAGTACTTAAGGATGATCTTCACAGTAGTTCAGTACTCTTCATCTGAATTCAACTGATATCTACTCATGACACTTATAGCAAGGGCTATATCGAATCGTGTACATAATATGGCATATATGAGGCTGAAGGAAAAATCCTGATTTTTTGGATCAGATTCGTTCAGATCTGATCGGATCAAGAGAGATATTTCAAAAAATTTTCTCATGTATCCAGATCAAATCTGATTTTATAAATCTAATAAATAAAATAAAAAAAAAATAAATCTAATTTAATTTATATCTTGATGTTGGATAATCAGATTATCCTTTGATGATCCTGCTAATTGCCTGAGGTTCTGGATCTAGCCATGCAAGTGCCTGACCTCTACCGATATCCACTCAGACTGGATCTGGAGATCTTCTTCTTCTTTATCACCTCTCTAAAAATCAAATCTAGATTTAATTTGGAGGATCTTCAAAACTTCTTCTAAAGATCAGCAGTCGTATCTGCAGTAGTGCTGCCTTCTTTCTTTCTCATCAGTCTTTTCTTGCCTGGATCGCACCAAACTGAAGCCCAACTTTTCTTGGACGTGGAGAGGAGAGAGAGGATTAGAAGATGACATGGAGGAGGGAGAGGGGCAGCCTTGGGGTATAGCTAAGAGAAAACTATCATGGAAGTGGGGTGCAGATAGGGTTTATATAGACCCTACTGCGCCATGCAGTGTCACATCATCCCAGTCAATCACGTTGCTTTGTGCAATCAGATCTAAATTTGATTGATGGGATAACATCATCTGATCAAATCAGAAGAGAGCCCCATAAATTCATCCTCGGATGGCATCCAAGATTGGTCAAAGTCTATAGCTAGGGGTCACCTAAGTAGAAATCAAAAAGCAACTTGGAGTCCCATCCGTATGGGACTCCAGGCATCCCTATCCATGTACGCACGCCTCCCTAGGCATGCACCCCCTTTTTTTCAAATTCTAGCAAGTGGACAAGCCCCTTATCTGCTCTCTAATAAGTGCATGACACATGGGCAGATGTCTAAGAGTCAAAGATCAATGTTTGACTAAAGTCAAAGGACAAGAATTAGCAGGTAATAGAAAATGGCAGGTATTATCTCAAATTTATCTCATAAATTAAGACAATCCTTTTTTAACCTGGACAAGCTCCAGTCAAACCAAGTAAAGGTACATGAGTGAGCACAAACTCATTTGGCTCAGTCGAGATAATTTTTAATGATAATAGAAGGAGAATGTTAGGTTCAATCGTGTGCTAGCATAATTTTCTTGAACCTAATTGAATCTAATTCAAATCAATTGAATCAGATTAGTCCAATTGATGATATCCAGATCCAAATTCTTGTTTGTGTAATTCAGTTAGGTTCAGTTCTATATGGTAATGGGATATATCGTGATCTCTATCATCGACAGCATCAAAATTTCTTTCGATGGATCAGAACTCTTCTGATTCAGACAATCAGAATGATCGATCATCTAAATCATTCTAATTGCTCTCAAAATCTACCAATAACACCTAGTAGTATATGGTGGCAACCCATCAAAACTAAAAATGAACCTCTCAGTGCAGCTACTTGTGTGATTAAGTTCTTCTATCTTGAGCCCTAATCAGATTAGGGTAAAGGAGAATTCGTCAAACCCTAATTTCTATTATATGATTTAATCATTCGATTCAAGTTTGATGTGAAAACCTTAATAGAAACTATTTTCATTATTTCACTCTACCATAGCCATGGACTTATGAACTTGATTCTCATGATCATCATAAGATTAGGAGACCGAGTCATGGTATAGTCAAACTATAACACCCTCAAGATGAACTGCCGATGCACCTCAGGTCAAAGAACCAAATACACCACTATAGCTTCGAGTCAATCATCAATGAGAAGATAGGCTTTCTTATGACTGCTCGAGGTGGTCACGCTCAATGCCCTCGTTCTCTAACGAGTACCTGTACTCTCGCTCCGGTGTCTCTACACCGTAGACTCAAGACTCATCTACTATAAAGAAGTAATTATATACCAATCTTCCGAATCGATCACCATCCTCATGATGATCCTACGGTCAGAAGCATTTTATGAGTTAATAATGAAAATTCTTGTCTTAAATTTTCAACTCTTGAAAATAAGAATTATCATTACCATTAAGTCAAGGGATGTATCACAGACACTAAATATATATTTATGATAGAAAATAATTTATTTTATTATTTATAATCAAAATTATAATTTTGTCCTTAAAAGTGTACTACAAGTGTCAGTCAATTCTGACTTCTAGGGTACACATATCTAATAAACTTTCACTTGACCTAAAGTTAATTGACTATAAATCTAAGTTTCATCTTCTCAAGATGGACTTCGATCTTCTGCTGGCCCAACGATTTTGTAAGCGGATCCGCCGCATTGTCTGCAGAGTCGACTCTCTTGACCTCGACGTAATCCTTCTCGAGGTAATCGTGGATGAGGTGGTATTGCTGCTCGATGTGCTTGAATTTTTGGTGAAACCTCGACTCCTTAGCAAGGATTATAGCGCCATTATTGTCACAGTACAGAGAAATGGCATCTGATGGCATCACTCCGATCTCTACGGTAAACTTCTTATACCAGAATACCTCCTTTGCAGCTTCTAACATAGCGATGTATTCTGCTTCCATGGTAGAATCTGCTATCACTGACTGTTTGAAACTTTTCCAACTGATAGCTCCACTATTGCACAAAAATAGATTTTTAGATGTCGACTTTTGATCATCTACATCAGACATAAAATTCGAGTCTATATACCCCTGTACTTGGAGTTCTCTATTATCAAAGACTAACAACATATCCTTAGTTCTTCTCAAGTATTTAAGGATATATTTCATAAAAGTCCAGTTCTTCACTTAGATTCGATTGATATATGCTCGTGACACTCACAGCATGGGCTATATCAGGTCGTGTACATAACATGGCATATATGAGGCTCCCTATTGCTGAAGCATAAGGGATCTTGCTCTTGCATTCTATTTCCTCAGGTGTGCTAGGGCACATCTTTTTGAAAAGATGAATGCCATGTCTGAAGGATACCAAACCCCTCTTAGAGTTTTTCATGCTAAACCTCTTTAGCACTTCCTCTATGTACATCTTCTGTGAAAGTCCTAGCATCCTATTCGGTCTATCTCTATAGACCTTAATTTCTAGAATAAAAGATGCTTCTCCTAGGTCTTTCATGAAGAATTCTTTGGATAACCACATTTTAACTATGGTCAACATGGGAATATCATTCCCAATAAGGAGGATGTCATCCACGTACAATACGACAAAGATAATAGCGGTCCCACTGACCTTTTTGAAAATACATGGCTTCTCTTCATTTTTGATGAAACCAAATAATTTGATCACATCATTAAAGTGAGTGTTTCAACTCCGAGATGTTTGCTTAAGTCCATATATGGACCTTTGTAGCTTGCATACCTTGTGATCATTATCACAGGATGTGAAACCTAGCGGCTGTTCCATATAGATATCTTCCTCAAGATATCCATTTAAAAATATTATTTTCACATTCATTTGCCATATTTATAATCGAAATAGGCTGCAATAGCAAGCAATGTATGGATGGATTTAAGCATAGCTACTAGCGAGAAGGTATCTCGATAGTCAATGCTTTCACATTGACTATAATCTTTTGCCACTAATATAGCTTTGAATGTCTCCACATTTCCATCTACACCAATCTTTCTCTTGTAGATCCATTTACATCCAATAGGTACTATACCTTCTGGTGGATCTACTAAGGTCCAGACTTGGTTTGAGTGCATCGAGTTAATTTCTGACTTCATTGCCTCTAACCATTTCTTGAAGTCGATATCTGATATCACCTCATTATAGGTTTTGGGATCATCACCATGAATCCCATTACCTATGAGGAATATTTTCTCTACTTTCTCTGAAATGGTACCTAAGTACCTCTCAAGAGGATGAAATTTTTTTTTCAATCTACAAGGTGGAGGAGGTAGTGATTGGATTGGCTTAACTTGATTTGGTTTCATTTGATCCTTAGCTTGTTGCTCTTGTGAGACTTTCTCCTCGAACTTGATCTGCTTTCCAATGCCGCTATCTTGAATAAACTATTTTTCAAGAAAGATGGCATATCGACTCACAATCACATTATGATCTTTTTGGAATGTAGAAATAATATCCTAATGACTCTTCAGGATATCCTATAAATCGAGCTCTAAAGGACCTAAAGTCTAACTTATCCATTTGTTATCTTTTGACATGAGCCGGACAACCTCAAATTCTGAGATGACTCAGACTTGGTTTCTTACCATGCCATATCTCATACAGTGTGGTAGGAACTATTTTAGAAGAAACCCTATTTAGTAAGTATATTGCAGTTAACAAACAGTATCCCCAAAGAAAATCAGGGAGGTTGTGAAGCTCATCATAGATCGAACCATATCTAATAGAGTTCAGTTCCTCAATTCTGAAATTCCATTGAGTTGAGGTGTTTCAGGTGGAGTCCATTGAGAGACTATTCCATTTTTCTTGAGATAGTCTAGAAATTTCCGACTAAGGTATTCACCTCCTCGATCTGATCGAAGAATCTTGATGAATTTTTCAGTTTGTTTTTCTACTTTATGTCTGAATTTCTTGAACTTTTCAAAAGCTTCAGACTTGTGTCTCATAAGATACACATACCCATACCTAGATAAATCATCGATAAAGATTATGAAGTAGACTAAGTTGCCTCTAGTCGGCACATCAAATGGGCCGCACACATCAGTATATACTAAGGCAAGATGATTCATGGCTCTTTTCCTATGTCCTACAAAAGAGAGCTTAGTCATTTTGTCATGAAGATAAGATTTGCAAATTGGATATGACTCAGAAGTCAATGGACTCAATAGTCCGATTTTCTTCAATTTTTTAACCCTATCTTCTGCTATATGACCTTGTCTTAGGTATCATAGAACCTATCGTTTGGACTATCCCTAGGTCATTTCATGGTATTCACATTTTGCTCAATATTAAAAATAGATACATCAATATGTAACTGATAAAGACCATTAATAAGGAAACTACTTGCAATTTTATTTCTTTCATAAAGAATGTTATAATGATCCTTAAGAAAACTAATTACATAGCTTTCTAATGCTAGGTAAGAAATAGAAATCAAATTCCTGCTTGCTGTAGGTACATGGCCCAATCATGTCCAAAAAGAAGCACCATGCCCCAACATCTTGGAGCACTCATCCCCATGCCCTCTTTCTCTCTCTCTCTCTTAGATTTTTTATCACATAAAAAATACATAAAGGAATAAAAAGAAAAAACTTAAATGGAAAAACTAAGAGAAGATAATCTTCTCTTACCTTTGTCCCTTCAAGACATCAACTTTTGATGTCTAGATGAAGACCTTTTCTCCAGAAAACTTAGCACCCATTACCCCCACGCCAACTATCTTTTTCCTTTTGATTTTTACCATGGAAATCTTGGGATTTTTCATGTTCACCATCTATTAAATAGGAGGAGTCACAATTTGAATAGAAGACTAGGTCAAAACCTAGTCAAATAAGGCATCTATGGAGGCATCCAACTCTTAGACGCCTCCTAGCTTATTTGTGTGAACAATTCACGTTAAAGAGCAAGCAAGGGGCATGGAAAAAACCCAAGATATCAGGTGCATAAAAAATCTTGATGTGGAAAAGCAAGGAGCAAAAGGAAGGTAGATGTCTTAGTTTCTATGGTCTCTATCAAATAGAATCCAATCCAAAACAACTTTCCAAAAATGACCAATTCAGATTTTATTAAAAAAACTTTAGATTATGGGTGTGGAAATCCTCTATTAGGTATGGAGAAGGTTAAAAAAAATCTAAAATTAATTTTTGGGGCATGGAGACACTTAGTGGCCCAAGGGAAAAGGAGTCCTAGTCTAATAAGGACTCTTCTATTTAGACTAGATCAAAACCTTTTGAACCCAATCCAAAAAAGTTTTGAGTTTACCTAATTAATGGGCACTTCTAATCTAATTAAGAGCCTAATTAAATCAAATTTAAATCTAATTTAATTTCTAATTAAATTAAAAATTAGGTGTACTCAAGTTCTAATTGAATAAGAACTTGTTCTTCCTTACAATTGGCTTATCCAATAAATCAATTAGACTTAATCCAATTAAGCACTAAACTAATTTTAATTGAATCTAATTCAATTAGACTTAATCTCAACTTGATTGTTTAATCAAATTGAGCTAATTAGCAATCCAATTACTAATCGATCCTCCTACAACACATGCATTATGTCAAACATCAATCGTATTGATTATTTGATCTTAGAATGATTCTCAATCATTGATTAACCATCTGATCAGGTCACAACCTCTTATGTGTATGACCTCATAGGTTCAAATCGAAGCTTGTAGCATAAAAATCAATTTCTATACCAATCAAAATAATCATCTAGCAATGGTATCCGATGTCCGGATAGGTCCAATGTATGCAAAGCAACATTCTTAGAACTCTGGCCTATGGTTATCGTATAATTCATCCCTTTGACCAATAATACTCAAGAAGACTTCGAGTAAGCTATCAACACTCATACAAATCATCTCTATTATATTTCAAAATTTTATAAATTCTGTGACTCCTCACGAGAATTACACAGGCCTAGATTTTGCTAAATTAAAATACAGCGAGACATTCTCTTCCTGAAGTTAATTAAGAATGGTCAATTCCATCTTGACTCATACACTGACTCTATAAGTACTTGACTATACCCAAAATTTTTTCGAATCTATATTAAAAATACAGGCAGTCTGGCATCAAAGTACAGTGAATTACTTGCAAGTCGCTGTGGTGATCTCAAGTCGGAGGGACACTTATATCCATTGATCTTAGCTAGCTACTCTTGATAGTAGAGTGCTATATTGATCATGTTTAGTGTATATATACTCCTATATCTCACTTGAATGCCATATCAGTGTCTCCATACCACTTGATTACAAGGACAACCAATGCATATGGCATACAATGATCTACACTCGATAAGTTATCGTTCTTGTTAATAACTTATCATTTGATCGTGAACAGTTTAAGAACCATCTGATAAATCCTCTTTTATCGATTGATTGTGATTCTGAGGACTTCATCATAATTTAGGAGTTTATTTAAGAAAGATAGAATTTTTATGATGAACCAGCCAAATAACTATTATTACTAGATAATTCATATACAGGTTTCAATCATCTACAACTTAGATGATTGGCTTTAGGACATTTTTCAACAACTCTCACTTGGATTAAAGCTAATCAGAATGATATCAAATATCTTATCTTCCACTTAAGTTCGTAGAACTCCTTAGTTCCAAGGCCTTAGCAAATAGGTCGGACAAGTTCTCTTTTTTCATCGATCTTCCAAAGATCGATGTCATCCTGATCTAAAATTAAAGATGATAGCAATACAGAGTATGCTGATCCTATGGTGTATTTTTGGTTCTTTAGTCTCAGCTATGGTTCGGTTGCTATATTAGGACTGGACCATCGATGGAGGGTGCCACTCTCAATTTGCTAATGAACTTATGCCACCACATAGCCTACATGGCAGCATCATATGCCACGATGTACTCTACATCACTAACTGAATAGGCTATAGTATCCTGCTTGAAATCTTTCTAGCAGATTACTTCTACAATTAGGGTATGACCAGATACTTTCTTGCTGTCATCTTGATCTAATTAAAAACTAAAATCAAGATATCCTACAAGTTTTAATTCAGCATCTCCATATTTGAGTTATTGGATCTTAGTATTTTTCAAATACTTAAGAATTATCTATACAATCTTCTAATGGTTCTCACTTGGATCAGACTGATATCCGCTCACTATCCTTAGTGAGTATACCATATCTAGTCTTGTGCATGAAGAAATTAAAAAATAGTCAAATCTTTATTCCTTATAATGCTGGAATGTCATTCCTATTTAAGAGAATTTCATCCATAGATAACACAAGGAACAACACTATAGAACTTTTTGCCAACTTACTAATGTAGAGTTTTTCTTTGTTCATAACAAAGACAAGTTCAAAACATATGTTCCAATTCTGAGATAATAGCCAAATAGGCTTTATAGATCTCTACCTTTTCGTCTGCACTACTCTAATCCTTTTGAAAATTCATTCACATCCAATGGATTTTATTCCTTCAGGTGAATCAACTAGTATCCACACACTATTAATTTCCATAGACTTCAATTTGGATTATATGGCTCAAAGCCCCTTCTCAAAGTCAAACCACTATATTGCATCACTATAGGTGATCGGATCTTTGTTGTTCTGATCGAGCTCAATAGGATCACCATCCTGGACCTAGATATCGTAGTATCTATCCAGCAAACACAGTACTTTACCGAATCTCCTTAAAGATGCCACTTTAATGGGCTCCAGATTTGATCTGATCAAATCCGATTTTGTAGGTTTACTAGATTATATTAGTTCTTTTCTACTAGTCAACTAGTGTCCACACATTATTGATTTTCATGGACTTCAATTTGGATTATATGGCTCCAAGCCATTTCTCAGAGTCAGACCACTACATTGCATCCCTATAGATGATCGAATCATTGTTATTTTGATCGAGCTCAATAGGATTGCAATCCCGAACCTAGATACCTAGTATCTATCTAGCAAATATGGTACTTTATCGAATCTCCTTAAAGATGCTATTTTAATGGGCTCTGGGTTTGATCCGATCAAATCTGATTCTGTAGGTTTACTAGATTATGTTCACTACTATAAAAATAGCCTATGGTAGTGAAGGGAAATCCTGATTTCCCGATCCAGGTTCGTTCAGATCTGATCAGATCAAGAGATATATTTCAAAAATTTTTCTCTTGATTCCAATCAGATCTTGATATATTTCAGATCTGATTCTTATTATTTTAATAAAATAAAATTAAAAGATAAATTAAATCAGATTTAATTTACCTGATCTGGGTAATCCTATTACCCTGTTGATGATCCTGTTTGCAGCGAAAGGTTCTGGATCTCAGCCATGCAAGCGCCTGGCCTCTACCGATATTCACTCAGGTTGGATCTAGAGATCCTCTTCTTCTTTATCACACCTCCAAAAATCAGATCTGAATCTGATCTGGAGGATCTTCAAAACTCTTTTGAAGTTGAGCAGTCGTCCTTTGCAGCAGCGCAGCCTTCTTGTTTTGATCGCCTTTCTTTGATCTGAATCGCACCAACCAAGGTCCAAAACTTCTTTTGGACATGGAGAGCAAGGGGAGAAAAGACTATGGCGTGGAGAAGGAGGGGAGAGTAGCCTTGGGGCATGGAGAAACTATGATCTCATCATATCTCTATATCTCATACAATCTGAGTTGGATACAGGGTCTTATTTATAGACTAGCTGTGATCCAACTCCTCTTCTTCCCAACCAATCACAACTCTTTGTGAAATCAGATCTAAATCTGATTGGTGGGAATAGAGACCCCTGGATTCCTCCTTAGAGGGCGCCTAAGACCAGTCAAAGTTGGTTCTTAGAAGAACTCTAATTAGAATCCAAAAAGAGATGGAGTCCTTGTCCAACAAGGACTCCTAGCGCCTCCAACTTGGGCACACGCCTAGGTGGCGTGCGCCCTTCTCCTTGCCAGGTTCTGGCAGGGGGACAGGCCCCCACCAGCTCTCTAATAGGTGCATGACATGTGGTCAAAAGTCAAAGTGTCAACGATCAACGTTTGACCAGTCAAAGGTAGACTTTTGACCAAAGTCAAAGAACAAGAAATGGCAAGTGACCAAAAATGGCAGGTAGTGTCTTACAAATAAGACAACCTTTTCTGACTTAGACAACCTCCTATCAGACCATATAAAGGCCTCTATTTGAGCACAAACTCCTTTGGCTCAGACAGGACAACTTATTTATGATAGCAAAAGAAGAACGTTAGGTTCAATCGAGTGCTAGCACGATTTCTTGAACCTAATTGAATCTCATTCAGATCAAATTGAACTAGATCAGTTCAATTGATGATCACCAGATTCAAACCCTTATTTGTGTGACCCAGTTAGATTCAGTTTGTGTGGTAATGGATATGTCATGATCTCTATCATCGACATCATCGAAACTCCTTTCGATGGATCAGAACTCTTCTGATTCGAACAGCTAGAATGATCGATCATCTAAATCATTCTAATTGCTCCCAAAATCCACCAGTGACACCTAGCAGTATATGGGCAACCCATCAGAGCTGAATGCGAACCTCTTGGTGCAGCTATCTGTGTGATTCAGTTCTTCTATCTTGAGCCCCGATCAGATTAGGGTTAAGGTGAACTCGTCAAACCCTAGTCTCTGTCATATGATGTAATCATTAATTCGAGTCCAATGATGAAAATCTAAATAGAAACTCTTTCTATTATTTCACTCTACCATGGCATGGATTTCTGGACTTGATTCTCATGATCATCATAGGGCTACTCCTCTACCACCGAGGTAGATAGATTCCATCTTGATGGCAATCCAGTTCCTACAATGAACATGTCATAGCCAACATACACCTCAAGGTTCCATATGGCTAGGAGACTGAGTAATGGTGTAGTCAAACTATGACACCCTCAAGGTGAACTACCGATGCATCTCAGATCAAAGAACCAGAACCACTACTGCAGCATCGAGTCAATTCATGAACGAGAAGGTAGACTCCCTAATGACTACTCCAAGGTGGTCACGGCTCAGTGCCACTCGTTTCTCTAACGAGTCCTGTACTCTCGCTCTGTGTCTCCACACCGTAGACTCAAGACTCTCTACTAAAGAGAAGCGATTGTACACCAACCTTCTGGATCAATCACCATCCTCGTGATGATCCTATGGTCAGGAGCAATTTATGAGTTAATAATGATTATTCATGTCTTAAATTTTCAACTCTTGAAAATATGAATTATCATTACCATTAACTTAAAGGATGTATCACAGACACTAAATACACATATGTGATAGAAAATAACCCATTTATTGATTTTAGTCAAAATTACAATTTTGCCCCTAGAAGTGTATTACAAGTGTCAGCCAATTCTGGCTTCTAGGGCACATATATCTAACAGGTAGCGCTTACTATGGTAGCAGTTTTCGAAATTGCTGCCATAGGTCTTACGACAGTGATTTTTTCATTAACCACTGCCATAGGTCAGACCTATGGTAGCAATTTTTATAACCGCTGCTATAGTTCCGACATATAGCAGTGGTTAGAGAAAATTGTTGCCATAGGTCGGACTTATAGCAGCGGTTGCCATAAGATCGTAGCAGGCTATCATAAATTATACAGCGGTTAGTAGGAACCGCTGCAATAATCTAATTTATGGCAGCGGTTAATTGTAACCACTATCATATATATATATATATATATTCTTTTTTTTAATTATTATATAATTTTAAAATTTAATATCCATCTTCATCATTTATTATCTAAATAATTATCATTAGAGTGTCTTCGCAAAAGATCGCCTCGATCCAATGGCCTTAGCTTCGTCGATTAAAAAAATTTTATTTCGACGATCACGAATGATGATGCGATGATCTGATAGATGGAGACCTCCGATGAATCTAAAAATCTACAACGATGATCTTGGTGATGTTTATAGCGTACTATCAAAGTTTTACTTCAATCGGATATCGTTATCTTGGTCAGTTTAGTATAGGTTAGTTTTGACCGTTAAATGATAAATGAGTGATCAAAGGATCAAATAGTATCCAATTATGAGATAATTTTTTTTATAAATAATCTTGGCTACTACTTTAATCATTTTTTATGGTGGTGATTATAAAATTCAACTCATGAGATGAAGAATGATCTAAAACTATACGTCTCTTGATAATCATTCTGAAATTTTACTGATTGTTATGCTCGTGCTTTTACAATATCTGCTTAACATGAACAGTTTATACGAAAATGATTTGAATTTTACTATCATCGCTGTATAAAATATTTAAAATTATAACAAAAATAATTTAACTAAAAAATTATCTCATAATTAGATGCTATTTAACCCTTTGATTACTTATTTCTAATTTAACGGCCAAAATCATTATGTACTAAATTGATCATGATAACGATATCCGATTGAAGTAAAACTTTGATAGTATGCTACAAATATCATCGAGATCATCGTTGCTGGTTTTTAGATCCATTGAAGATCTTCATCTATTAGATAATCGCATAATCATTCGTGATCGTCGAAATTAAATTTTTCTGATCAATGAAGCTAGGGCCATCGGATCGAGGCGACCTTTTGTGATGAGACTCTAATGATAATTATTTAGATAATAAATAGTGAAGATAGACATTAAATTTTAAAATTATATAATATTTAAAAAAAATAAAAAAAATATTTTTCACCTATGACAGCGGTTATCAAAAATCATTGCTATAGATTTACAACAACGATTATAGAACCTCTGCCATAGATCTATGACAGCAGTTTGATAACCGCTGCTGTAGGTTAGATTAAAAATTATCAAATTTTTTCTTTTCTCTCTTGCACGCTCGATCTCTCTTGCTTTCTTCTCTCTCTCTCTCTCTCTCCCTTTCTCTTCATCGTCGGTGAGGCTCTCCCCCCGACCGACGTCAACCCTCCTCCCCCCCGACCACCGACCCTCCTTGCCCCCCTTCCCTCTCTGGCCCCCATCCTCGCCGCGCTTTCTCGCCACCTGAACCCCCCAACCCCTCCATCCGACCCTCCCTCGACCCTATTGAAACCCTCCATTCGGCGAACCCCCATCGATCCTCCCTTGGTCTCCTATGAAATCCCTCCTCCGACGAACTCTAATCCACCCTTGACCTCCACCGCCCTCCTGTGAAACCCCTCCCCCACACCTACCTCCCGACCGAAAACCAAAATCCCTTCCACGAGCCCCTCCACCCTCCTTCGACCCCATGAAATTCCACCATTCTAATCCTCCCCGACCGAGTGCGAAGCCCTCCTTCGACCTCCTCATCACTATGCCCCCTCCCCTTGGCCCCCATCCCCGGGCTTCCTTGCTCTCTCTCTCTTTTTTCTTTTTTCTCTTCTCCATCTTACTATCTTGCTTTTATTTCATAGGTTACCTCTAGTGCCGTCGTCCTCCTCTAGCATCGTCGTGGGCGACCCTCGGAGCTTTCGGTACGACCCGCTCTCTATAGCCATAGGTATAATTTTTTTTTTAATTTTATAGTATTATTTATTAATCATTTATATTTATAATAGTTTATAAAATATTTATAATAGATATTATAAATATTTATTATAAATATTATAATTATTTGCATGCCATAGTTTTTGGGTCGTACCGTGGTGGTAGCCTTGGGCTGTGCCATATCGGTGGCTGTAGGCTAGATCTATCAATGAGTTTGATTTGGATCGAAATTTGAATATTTAGATCTGGACCCAATTTTAATTACTGATACTGGATCCAAACCTGAATACTCAATAGATCTGTACTTGAGAGAGAAAGAGAGGGATCCGATCTCGCCATCATTATTAATTATTTATGAATGTAATTCATGTTGTAGAATTTATTGCATAATATTTTTTGGATGTTTATATCTTATTGCTTTTATTTATTGCATTACATAACGATAGACCCATCAATTGATTAGTATACATAATCTTCGACATCCATACAATTATATGTAATTATACGGATTAGAGAATTATGTACAATGATCAATTGATTGTCCAATATGGATAGTTTGAAAATTATAGATAATTCTATAGGTATGCTAAGAATTTCGAATGAAATTTTGGACAGTATTTTTCTTTTATTCTCCCTACACGAGAGAACTAAGAAAAAATGTTGCCAAAATTTCATTCGATCTCTATGGCATATTATTTGATTACTGTAATGAATCTATAGAATTAATATAATTTCTGAATGGGATAGGACCTATCTTTACCTATTAGTTCGTGATAGGGTGCATTTATTGCATATTTAAAAATAATATTTAATCTAAGTTTCACACATGATTTACTTGTAGTATCATCATTTTTAAAATGGATAACGGATGGATGAAGTTTAGTAGGCTCTCGCCAGAATATAAGGCTGGACTTCAAAAATTTCTTGATTATGCTATAGAGAAATTTGGGGACCATGGACTGATCCAATGTCCTTGTAAAAAGTGTATGGATGGGCCGTGGCTACCTCATCAAGATGTCAATGATAACCTTACTATTTATGGCTTTAAAATCAATTATGAAATTTGTTGGGACCAACATGGTGAGGGTAGGCCGCAAGGAGGCGATCAACCTGAAGGAGGAGTGAAACAAATGATTCATGATATTTTTTCATTTGTTGGCCATAATGATGGTGCATCTACATTCATGTCTGATCCTATGATTGGTCGAATGATAAACAGTGAGGATGTGGAAAAGATCCGTAAGTTGATGGAGGATGCTAATATTTCGTTGTATCCTAGATGTGAGATGATGGTGAAGCTTAAGTTCTTAATCTGGTTGTATCATGCGAAATGCTCCAACGGGTTCAGTAATAATGGAGTGAACTGCATACTAAAACTTTTGGAGGATATTCTTTCGGATGATGTCCGAATTTCAAAGAATAATTATGAGGCATCGAAGATTATTGAATAGCTGTGCTTTACTTATACCAAGATACATGCATGTCCTAATGATTGCATGCTCTATTGGGAGGGAGATGTCAACCACAATGAGTGCACGAGGTGCGGTGTATCAAGATGAAAATAGAATAAAGATGGCACATCGACTCGTGTACCTTAAAAGTTGATGTGGCACTTTTCTTTGATTTCGAGACTACAAAAGTTGTTTATGTCATCAAAGACATCGAAGGACATGAGATGGCATGAAGAGGATCGAACAAAAGATGATGCATCGAGGCATCCAGCCGATGGAGAGGCATGGCAGAAGTTTAATGAATTATATCCTGACTTTGCACAAGAGATACGTAATGTGAGGTTGGGCTTATCGTGCGATGGTTTCAACCCATTCAAGAATATGAATACTGCCCATAGTGTATGGTCAGTATTTATTCATATTTACAACCTCCCACCATGGATGTGTATGAAAAAATCTTTTGCTTTCATGATAGTGCTCATCCCTGGATCGATGGTGGTAGGTAATGACATTGATGTTTATTTGCAGCCTCTTATTATCGAGCTGAAATAGTTATGGAGCATTCAAGATGTTCCAACTTTTGATGCTTTACTGAATGAGTCATTCTCCATGCGCACAGCACTTTTGTAGACAATAAATGACTTTTCAGCCTATACCCTAATGTCAGGTTGGAGCACCAAAGGTGAGCTAGCATTCCCGATTGTGGAAGAAATACCTGATCTAGAAGGTTGACACATCGAAGGAGCTTTAATTATATGGGGCATCGACGTTTCCTCCATCGAAACCACCCATACAGAAGGGACGCATGCTCCTTCGATGGCACTGTTGAAGAAGGTGAGGCGCTTGGTCGGATGTTTGGGAATGAAGTACTTAGAGAGTTGGATAGTCTCAGTATTGAATTTGAAAAAGGTGATCCGATTGGTGATAAAAAAAGGAAGCGTCGATCAAAGAAAGATGACATACTTTAATTGGAGGGAAAAGTGCATCTTCTTTGACTTGCCATATTGAGAGACAAACTTATTGCGCCACTGCTTAGATGTAATGCATATTGAAAAGAATGTGTGCGAGCTCCTTTTGATAACAATCTTGAATATCAAGGATAAGACCAAGGATGACTTGAATTTTCAACTTGACTTAAAAGAATGGGATATTAGAAGATCACTCCATCCAGAGCCGACGGGGTGAGAATAGTGGAGGCTTCCTTATGCATGCTGTGTTATGAATGCCTCCGAATGGTCCACATTTCTTCGTGTGTTGGAGAACATAAAGGTTCCAGATGGATACTCAAGCAACATATCAAAGCATGTGAATAGTAAGGATGTCAAACTTAGGGGATTGAAGACTCATGATTATCATGTACTAATGCAGGAATTGTCCCAATAGCTATTCACCGCGTGTTGTCAAAAAATGTTAGAATGATGGTTATTCGTCTTTGCAACTTTTACAGAGATATTTGTGTAAAAAGATTGCTTAAGAAAGACATGAAAGAAATGAAGACAAGGGCGGTGACTATATTATATGATCTAGAGAAGATATTTCCACCATCATTTTTCACAGTTATGATGCATCTCACCATGCACCTTGCGGGAGAAGTTGCACTTGGAGGCCCAGTGTTCCACCGATGGATGTATCCTACTGAGAGAAATATTCAAACTCTGAAATCTTATGTAAGAAATATGAATCGCCTAGAGGAATCTATAGCAGAAGGTTATTTGGATCAAGAGTGTATGGATTTTTGTATCATGTACTTAAACAAGCTTGAGACACGTCGTAATCGGCCAATGAGGAATCAGGATGATCAGTATGAGCCAATTGAGCCTGCATTTGAGTCTATTCCACAGCTAGGTGGACTTTCCACTTCATACCATCTCACTAATTTGAGCATTGAGGAAAGGGATAAGGCACACCGCTATGTGCTCTTCAACTATGATGTCATTGAGCCGTACATAAGGTGAGTCACTCAGCATTATTTATTTCATAATAATTAGAAAAAAACCCACTTATACCTAAATTTGTTCTTTGTGCATGCAGCAAACACAAGGAGGTCATAAGAGTAAAATATGGCGCTCTAAGTATGTGGAAGAAAGAGAAAATGCATAACAATGAATTTTCTGAATGGTTCAAAGATCATGTAAGCGATTATATATTCTTGCCTGGTACAACTTATTGGTACATGTTTACTAATTAGGTGTCATCTCCTTAATTAGGTATGGAGATTGCCGCTCAATGATGTGAGTCCTGAAGTGCATGCTCTTTTAATGGGCCCTAATCATACCATGTGTGAGTATAAACAGCTCGTCATTAATGGCTATAGGTTTAATATTCACAGTAGGTCCGTAAATATGGCAACACAAAATAGTGGCATTATGTTAAGTGCCACCACTGGGTGTTATGCTAGCTTGAGGGATTCACAATCTCGTACGGAGGATTTGAACTATTATGGTATGGTGGAGAAGATAGTTATCTTGGACTATTATTCTGAAGAAAGGATCGCATTGATGAAGTGCGATTGGTTTGATACATTATCATAATCTGGGATGAAGGTTGATGAGTGTGGTTTTACTCTCGTTAACATGTAACGCCATCTCTACACTGAAGAACCGTATATACTTGCCTTCTAAAAATCAAGTCTTTTATGTTAGTGATTCCTTAGAGCCTCAATGGAGTGTTGTTGTGAGAATGGTGTTGAAGGGAAATCCTGATTTCCCGGTCCAGGTTCGTCCAAATCTGATTAGATCAAGAGATATATTTCAAAATTTTTTCTCTTGATCTCAATCAGATCTTGATATGTTTTAGATCTGATTCTTATTATTTTAACAAATAAAATAAAATAAGATAAATTAAATCAAATTTAATTTACCTGATTTGGGTAATCCTATTACCCTGTAGATGATCCTGATTGTAGCGGAAGGTTCTGGATCTTAGCCACGCAAGCGCCTGGCCTCTACCGGTATCCACTCGGGTTGGATCTGGAGAACCTCTTCTTCTCTATCACACCTCCAAAAATCAGATCTGGATCTGATTTGGAGGATCTTCAAAACTCTTTTGAAGATCTGCAGTCGTCCTTTTGCAGCAGCGCAGCCTTCTTGCTTTTGATCGCCTTTCCTTGATCTGAATCGCACCAAACTAAGTCCAAAACACTTTTGGACGTGGAGAGCAAGGGGAGAAGAGAGTATGGCATGGAGAAGGAGGGGAGAGGCAGCCTTGGACGTGGGAAATCTCTTTCAATAAGACTTTTACTTCACTTAGGATTAGGGTTGGGCGCAGGGTCTTATTTATAGACCTCTTGTGATCCAACTCCTCTTCCTCTCAACCAATCACAACCCTTTGTGAAATCAGATCTAAATCTGATTGGTTGAAAAAGAGACCCGTGGATTCCTCCTTAGAGGGCGCCTAAGACCAGTCAAACTGGATTCTTAGTAGAACTCTAATTGGAATCCTAAAGGGAGGTGGAGTCCTTGTCCAACAAGGACTCCTAGGCGCCTCCTACTTGGGCTCACGCCACCCTTGGCGTGCGCCCTTCTCCTTGCCAGGTTCTGGCAGGGGGACAAGCCCCCACCAGCTCTCCAATAGGTGCATGACATGTGGTCAAAAGTCAAAGGGTGAATGGTCAACGTTTGACCAGTCAAAGGTAGACTTTTGACCAAAGTCAAAGAACAAGAAATGGCAGGTGACCAAAAATGGCAGGTAATGTCTTACAAATAAGACAACCTATTCTGACTTGGACAACCTCAGTCAGACCATATGAAGGCCTCTGATTGAGCACAAACTCCTTTGGCTCAGTCAGGACAACTTATTTATGATAGTAAAAGAAGAACGTTAGGTTCAATCGAGTGCTAGCACGATTTCCTTGAACCTAATTGAATCTCATTCAGATCAATTGAACTAGATCAGTTCAATTGATGATCACCAGACTCAAACCCTTGTTTGTGTGATCCAGTTAGGTTCAGTTCTGTATGGTAATGGGATATGTCATGATCTCTATCATAGACATCATCGAAACTCCTTTCGATGGATCAGAACTCTTCTGATTCGAACAGCTAGAATGATCGATCATCTAAATCATTCTAATTGCTCCCAAAATCCACCAGTGACACCTAGCAGTATATGGTGGCAACCCATCAGAGCTGAATGCGAACCTCTTGGTGCAGCTACCTGTGTGATTCAGTTCTTCTATCTTGAGCCCCGATCAGATTAGGGTTAAGGTGAACTCGTCAAACCCTAGTCTCTGTCATATGATGTAATCATTCGATTCGAGTCCAATGTGAAAATCTAAATAGAAACTCTTTCTATTATTTCACTCTGCCATGGCCATGGGCTTCAGGACTTGATTCTCATGATCATCATAGGGCTACTCCTCTACCACCGAGGTAGATAGATCCCATCTTGATGCAATCCAGTTCCTACAATGAACATGTCACAGCCAACATACACCTCAGGGTTCCATATGGCTAGGAGACCGAGTAATGGTGTAGTCAAACTATAACACCCTCAAGGTGAACTGCCGATGCATCTCAGGTCAAAGAACCAGACACACTACTGCAGCATCGAGTCAGTCATTGACGAGAAGGTAGACTCCCTAATGACTACTCGAGGTGGTCACGCTCAGTGCCCTCGTTCTCTAACGAGTACCTGTACTCTCGCTCCGGTGTCTCCACACCGTAGACTCAAGACTCATCTACTAAAGAGAAGCGATCGTACACCAACCTTCCGGATCAATCACCATCCTCGTGATGATCCTATGGTCGGGAGCTGTTTATGAGTTAATAATGATTATTCATGTCTTAAATTTTCAACTCTTGAAAATATGAATTATCATTACCATTAACTCAAAGGATGTATCACAGACACTAAATACACATGTGTGATAGAAAATAACCCATTTCATTAATTATAGTCAAAATTACAATTTTGCCCCTAGAAGTGTATTACAAGTGTCAGCCAATTCTGGCTTCTAGGGCACATATATCTAACAAATGGTGCCTAAGCATATTTTTGATGATACCGAAGTTGATGATGATGTTGGACCATGCATGCAAAGTGCTCCTCTAGGACAAAACTTATCTGGTACTGTCAAGGTCCCAAACACATTTGTCAGGAGCGATGGTGATGTCCATATTGTAGATACCACTAGGCGATGACTTTAATATTTTGGTATAAATTATTAGAGTCTAATTATTGATTTTTATTTGAATTTTTCTTTATTTCTTTCTTGTTTTGGTTAAAGAGCTCTCTTTCTTCTGATCTTTGGAAGCTTAAGAAAAATGTGTACTGTGCCGATAGACTGTGCCATGCTAGCCACTAAGAGAATTCCCATCTGATATAAATATTAGAGACTATTTATTGATGCTATACTAATATTATTATTTAACATGTTATATTGATTAATGTTCATTAACATTGTAGATCACGATAGCATCGAAATACCATCTAGCTTTCACCCCTGTCCCTCGATGGATTACGCATAGTTCAGCATCTGAGGAGTAGTTGGAGCATACTCCATCCACCTTAGTGTGCATTTTGAAGTCATGGGCTTTGAGAATATGTTGGCCCGCATTCCAGCTCTAGCTCTAGCTCCCACTTCGACTCCCGCACCAGCTCCAGCTCCAGCTTCGGTGATATAGATTTAGGAGACTTTTGATGTATTTTATTTTTTTTAAAAAATATTATAATAAATTTTATTTGATAATAAAATTTTAGCATTTCAAAATGATTTTTATATTTATTATATTTTCTTATATTATAATCTATATTTATCAGATAAAATATATAAAAAATAAAAATTTTAATCTTTTTAATTATAAAAAGATCAATGGCAGCGATTTTATAACCGCTGTCATATCCATACCAATCGCTACCATAGGTTCGTGGTGCTAATCGTGCCAACCGCTGCATTAGACCTATGGTGCCAACCGCTACATTAGACCTATGACAATGGTTAAGAAACCACTGCTATAGATTACCTATGGCAGCGGTTATATAATCAGTACTATAGATAACCTATGGCAGTGGTTACGTAACCACTGCTATAGATTGATCTATTGTAGCAGTTTATAAACCGCTGCAATAGGCTATCTATGATAGCAGTTTAAATAATCACTATAATAACCGCTGCCATAGAGCTATGGCGATGGCCGCAGTGGCAGTGGTTAGAAAACCGCTGCCATAGCCTATGGCAGCAGTTTTTTGGGCTACAATAGTAGTTACGAACCACTGCTGTAGTCTTTTTTTGTAGTAGTGGTTAGTTCTTTTCTATTAGTCAAACTTTTCCAAGTTCAACTTGACAGGCATCAGTTCCTTTTCTGAGAAACTTCTTTCCAAAAGGAATGCCCTACTACTGATGAACATCTTATGTTCTTCAGCATGGTAGAATTAATAACCCTTAAATATCTATTGGACCAGGATCCAAGTTTATCTATGTATAAATCTTTGAAATAGGCCGATCAACTCCAAACCCGAAGGTAAGAGAGTCTAGACCTATATTTGATTCATATCTCATAGGAGTCTTTGCAACATATTCACTTGGAATTTTTTTTAGAGTAAAATGGTAGTCCCAAGAGCTGAACATTGAATTAGGTAGATTAGTAAACCACATCGTGGATTGAACCATGTCTAACAAAATTTAATTTTTTCTTTTCGATACACTATATTCCGAAAGAAGTCCACTATGAGAGAATCCTATTCTCTTCTAGATATGTCACAAATTCACTGGATAAGTATTCACCTCCTTGATCTGATCGAAGAGTTCTAATATCTTTTTTAATTTATTTTTCTATTTCATTATTGAATTATTTGAACATTTCAAATGATTCAAGTTAGATGCACCCACACCTAGATATGTCATTTATAATGAAATACTGATATCCTTCTCTGGCACTTGAGTTCATAGGTCCACATACACCACTATGTATGAGACTTAGAACTTTATTAGCTTCTTCACCTTTTTCAGTAAAAGATGACTTTGTCATCTTCCCAAGAAGACAAAACTCACAGATTATCAATGTTTCACAATCATTGATGTCGAGGTTTCCTACTCAAGCTAACATGTTTATCCTGTTCTTGTCAAGATGACCAAGCTTATAATACTAAATATAGATATCCATGACATAATCTATCTTGGGTGTTTATTAAATGTGTGCAATACACTTAACAGACTGTGTTAATATTAAATATCATTTCTTTATTATCCATATATTATTGTAATATTATTCTTAATAATATCACAACAATCTTCTTTATTGATAAATGATAATCATCTCTGGCCAAAAGATCAACAGAGATCATATTTATCATAAACGATGGACAATAGTGACTATAACTCAAAATAACATCTTTTGAAAATAAGTTTGTCAATTTCTAAAGTTAGGGTTGGAACAAAACTTCCATCCTTAACATTCAAAAATCTCTTACCATTTTCAGGCATTCCACTTATCTAAAGTCCTTACAATGAATTGCATAAGACTACCAGAATTTAATACCCAGGTAGTAGAATTACATATAGAGAAATTTTAAGATATTATCATATAACATCCTTGATAAGCAACTCTTACTCTTTTATCTTATTCAGCCTATTATGATCAAGAGAAGCAAGACAATTCTTCTTTCTATGATCCTGCTTCTATCAGTAGAAGCACTATGCTTGATTTGGATCAATATTAGACTAATTATTTTGATTGGACTTAGAAGCCCCAATACGAACCCATTCATACTGCTTGAACCAAATTTAACTTTTGATACTAATTATCGAAGTTGGGTCTCATATGTGTTACAGTGATTTAAGCAATTAGGGTTTAGCCTTAATTTGAGAAAAGAGAACAATGACCTAATGTATATGAATTATTTTATGCCTAAAGACTTGGACTTTAGTCTAAAGATTCTTCCACTATTTTATTCAAATTGGTAGCCTCTATCTCTAGTTTGGAAAATTACTTTAATTTTCTAGTAGGTACTAGAATCCACATAGACTACACACAAGTCCGACTATGGTCGGTCAACCCATGTGCATCTATGGATAGGTTTTTTAATCAATTATTTTTCTAAATAATTTTTAGTAATTTAATTTTGCTCCAGAAATCTAATTAGTAGGCTAGGGCCTCCATTATAAGGATCTAATTAGGTCCAATTATTAACATGACTATACTTGATGTATCTAACCAATGAATGATTAAGTCTAACTATGGTTGGTTAACCTAACTACCATTAGAGAGACATATCCAAGTCGTCATATGATGAATGATAATTCCATTAGTCAACAAACACCAAGCTTATGGGCCTTCAATGATTATTGAGTTAATGGACCAATTATCAAATGCTTTAATGGAAGGCTATGACTCAGTTATCCCTATAACTTCATCATTTTAAGGACCTAATAATTTTAAAGGATTTAAAATTTTAATGTGATTTAAGAATAGAGAAGACTGGACTAATTTGCTCCCACTGATTTCACCAAGTCAAATCCCCCCACCGACTTCTCAAGTTATTTATGAGGACTATGATCAATTTCAGTCCATAGGCACCTAGATTAGTCTCACTGATTTTCTATGTAACATAGGTTAGCACGAATTAATGAGCAACTTAATCAAAGGCTGATTAACCATATTAACCAAGTAAGTGAGATCGATGGGAGGGTTTGCCAAGGCTTGCCATAGACACCATCAGAAATGGTCAGGTAAGTGGGCTGCTAATTAAAAATCATTGATCTAAGAATGTCAGACTTATCTTAGACACCCATCAATTTATCAGTTTTGATTTGATTTGCCTAAAGACTCAGGCTCAATCACTGAGCCACGATCAGTATCCATTTGTTAGATGTATGAACTTTAATCAACTATAACTATTGAATTGATCTATAGAAAAGAAATAACCTAATCCTAATTAACTATTAATTAGATTTGATTAATTTCTTAACTTAGAGCAAGAAAGGCACAAAGTTTGAGTGATTATGCTGCCCTAGAATTCACATCTAGGGTTCGGGGTGTGCTTTCATGAGATTTGAGCGTCAGATCTTCACAAAACCTTTTAGAGAGCCTCCTCAACCTCTCCTCTATCTCTACTACTGATCTAGAGCATCCAATGATTCGGTGGAGGAAGATCAAAGCATTCGAATAGATTCAGTCTTCGAGATCGTTTTATATTGAGCTAGCACTTGAAAGAAGCCGATCGAGATCAGAATCTTGTGTGGACCATCCATGGAGGCTAAACATACTATGTGGTTGCATCGCGATGATAAGATCTTTTCAGTGGTGATCAGATTACGGTGATTGACTATCAATGCAAAGATAACGTGTTCTGAACACGTAAAATAGTAGAACTATTTTACTACTAATAGTTTTTTATTTTCAAATTTTCATGCGTACATGTCACATTAGATCCTATATTTATAAAATTTTTGGATCAAATTTATACGTCTAGAAAAATTAATTAAATTAATTTTTAATTTTATTATATTTATTTTTTGAAAAAATTTTGAAAGTAGAGCTAGAAATCTCGCATGCAAACCATCAATGGTATCAGAGCATCCAAGTTATTTAATGTGATGTATATGAATGCTTAGATAATTTTTTAGATTAGATCTAAATAATAATATGATGTTTAAATCTAAAAATAAAATTCATGATTGCACAGATTGAAGATTGTCCTGTTGTAAGGTTATCCTTTATAGTAAAAAGATTATCCTAGTATGTTGCTGATCTAAAATATTAATCATAAAACTTTAGATCTGATCTAATATTTTTAATGATTTGATTAAATTAGATTTAATCTAATTTTTAGTCATGAATATGTATTTAGATTAGATCTAAAATGATTTATGATTTTTATGTAGTGTACATAGATTCAGATTAAATCCTACAATTAGTACTGTTTGTGAAATGAGCCGATCCAATTTTAAAATGGGTCGATCCATTTGGTGAACAGTGCTAGATTGTAAAAAATCTTTCAAAATTTTAAAAAAATATTTTTAAAATATCGAACCCCAGCTCTTAGCATAAAAATTTAATTAAGAATTAAATATTATGAATTAGAATCTAAAATTATGAATTAAAGATCCTAAGTCATTGATCTTAAAATTTAGATTATTGGGTTAGATGAATTAGGTCCATTTATTGGATTAGACCTAAGGTTAGTTAAAGAATGAATCAAATTAGAGTAATTGATCAAATCTAACCAAATATTGATTTAGATTAGATTAAGGACTCTTTAGACTCAATTATAATTATTGTAGTTGGTCAAGTCTATGCCTTTAACAAGGACTAAATGGACTTGATTCGTGGCTACGTGATGAACCCAAAATTACTAAGTTGGTCAAATTGAAACTAATGATCGGATGGCGTTTAAGGTAAGTTTGGCAGTTCAGACCAGTGATTTTTAATTGGGAGTTACTTGCACCGATTCTAATCTTTGACGAGTTAATGGCATATTCCTTTCACTGAACTCACTTACCTGGCCATCTCGATGAATTAGGTTTTAATTAGATTACTTGGTAATTTGGGCTTACCCATTTCAATTAGGTAAATCAGTGCAACTAATTTAGGTGCTTCTAATGCTAGCTTGAATTAGGTCTATTTTTTAATCTAACTTGGTGAAGTCAATGGAAGGATTGAAATTGACTGGTTAATCCTCTCTTCTCTTCTTAAACTAACTTAATCAAATCCTCTAAAATTATTAAGTCCTTAAAAATAATAAAGTTATGGTGATAACTAAGTCATAGCCTTCCATTAAGTTGAGTAATAATGGATCCATTAGTTTAATAATTATTGGAGGCCCAAAGGCCTAGTGCTTATTGACTAATGAAATTATCATTCATAATATGATGATTTGGTTATATCTTTCTAATGGTGGTTAGGTTGGTCGGTCAAAGTCGGGCCTGATCATTTATTATTAGATGCACCAAATATTTTTGGGGCAAAATTAAAATTACTGGAAATTATTTAGAGAAATAATTAATTATGAACCTACCTATAGATGCACATGGGTTGACCAACCAAAGTTGGGCTCGTATGTAGTCTGTGTAGATTCTAGTACCCACTAAGGAATGAAAGTAATTTCTTGAATTAGAGGTAGAGGCTACCAGTTCGTATAAAATAGTGCAAGGATCTTTAGACTAAAGTCCAAGTTTTTAGGATAATTAATTCATATACTAATTAAGTTTGATTTTTTTTAATGTAGATATGACCACTATCCTATCTCTCCGATCATTGTTGGATAATGATAAACTCATGAGACCCAACTTTGATAATTGGTATCAAAAGTTGAAAATCATCCTGGAGCATGAGCAGATTTTATATGTATTGACTGATCCAGCACCGGAGGAGCCAGCCTCGAACGTTAGAGGGACGGTTAGAGACATTTACCAAAAGTGACTTAATGATCGCACCACCATTTGGTGTATTATGCTGGCTATGATAAATGATGAGTTTAGCTGTGGGTTCGAGAATACTTAGCCATAGAAGATGCTTCAAATGTTGAACGACTCCTTTGGCATGCCTGATGATGTTGAGAGGCACAAGACTAGTTATGCCATTTTCAACACTCGGATAAGGGATGAGACATTAGTCGCCAATCATATATTATACATGATCGAGATGATTGAGCACTTGAGTAAGCTAGGTTTTTTTCCTACATGAGCAACTCGAGAAGGATGCAAACTTGAATTCTTTGCCCAAGTCCTTCCTTTCCTTCCTTACTCATTTTCGAATGACAAAACCTGTAGTGAAGTACCATGGCTTATTGAGATTGTTGCAGAACTTTGAGAAGGATCACTAGCTCCATAAGAAGATAGTAAATGTAGTGGAAGGATCTTCTTCTGATCGTTGACCCTTTAAGAAAGGAAAAAAGAATAAGAAGAGGAAGAACAAGAAGGTGTAGCTACATGCTTGGACGTCTGCACAAGGTCAGACCAAGAAGTGCAAGCCCGACCAGAGCCAGGTAGAGTGCTTCTTTTGCAAGAAGCAGGGGCATTGGAAGAGAAGCTATCCTTAGTATATTGCCTCCCTGAACCCGAACAGGTTGAGAAAGAAGTTATTGCTGGATAAGGTAATTATATGATAACACCTTGCAACTTCTTAATATATGATACTACTGCTTGGGTTTTAGCCAAAACATCACTGGCCCATTCATCCTTTCTAGTAAAAGATGATTTGGTCATCTTACCAAGAAGGCAGGACTCACGAATAGTTAATGATTCACAATCATTGATGTCGAGAATACGCTTCTTGACTAACCTATTAATTCTGTTCTTATTTATATGACTGAGCCAATAGTACCAAAGATAGGCATTAATAACATTATCTAGTCTTGGGCATTTATTTGATGTGTGCATTATATTAATAGGCTATGATAAAATATAAATATCATTTCTTAATTATCATTGTATTATTGTAATATCGTTCATAATGATATCACAATAATTTTTCTTTATTAATAAACTATAACCATCTTGGACTAAAAGTCCTATAGATATTATGTTCATCATAAAAGATGGACAATAGTGACAGTCACTTAAATGATATTATTTGTTTAGAAAGCAAGCTCAATAGTTTTCAATGCTAAGATTGGAACATTCCTTTCATCCCTAACATTCAGGAATCTATCACTATTCTCAAACTTTTTATCAACTTGAAGTTCATGTAACAAATTGCATATATAAACTGGACCTCCGGTATCTAATACCCAAGTAAATATATCACAAATAGAGAAATTGCAAGGTGTTATCATTTAACAGCCTTGACCAGCAACTACTTACTGCTTTCTCTTGTTCAGTCTATTCGAATCAAGAGGATAATTCCTCTTCAGGTCTGCTTAATTAGAGTCAATACTAGACTTCTCAAAATCAGGTCTTATATGCTTGTTACTATCCAATAGTGAATGGAGTGACCAAACACTAGTCATTTTAATTAACTGAAAGAAAAATATAAGACCAAATTAGTACATGGATTATTTAATCCTAAAGACTTAGACTTTAGTCTAAAGATTCTCTCACTATTTTCTATGAATTAGCAGCCTCTACCTCCAATTCAAAAAATTATACTAACTTCTTAGTGGATACTAGAATCCACATAGACTACAAATGAGTCCGAGAAAAGCTCTGGCCAATCTGTGTGTATCCATAGGTAGGTTCACAACTAATTATTTTTTCAAATAATTTTTAATATTTCATTTTTTCTTAAGCTCCTCTTCAATAGGCGTAAGGCACCTCCACTAAAAGTTTCAGTTAGGTCTAACCATTAACACGATTGAGTTCGATGTATCAAACGAACGATGATTAGGCTCGAGGAAAGCTTTGGCCAATCTGATCACCATTTTGAGAGTACGATCTAATCATCATATGATGGATAGTAATTTCATTATTCAGATAAATATCAAGTATAAGGCACCTCCAATGTTCACCTAGAAAATTAGACCCATTGCCATCCATCTTAATAGGAGGCTATGACTCAGTTATCTTCATAACTTTATCATTTTTAAGGATCTAATAATTTAGAGGATTTATGTTACATGTGATTTAAGAATAGAGAAAATATGGATCAAATTACTTCCACTAACTTTATCAAGTCAAACCCTTCCACTGACTTCACAAAGTCATACATGAGGACTAGGATCAATTTCGGTCCATGGGTACCTATATTAGTCTTACTGATTGAAATCAATTAAATTGATTTTTAATTAACATGGGTCGGCTTGAATTATCAAGTGATCTAATCAAAACATAATCAACCATGTTGGCTAAGTAAGTGAGATCAGTGAAAGGAATATATCGTTAACTCATCAAAGATCGAATCAGTGCGGGTAGTTCCTACTCAAAAATCACTAGTCTAGACTACTAAACTTATCTTAGACACTAATCGATTAATTAGTTTCAATTTAATCCATCTAGTAATTTTGGGCTCGATCGCTTAGCCATGAATCAAGTTCATTTGGTTTTTGTTAAAGACATGGACTTGAATAATTATAACTATTGAAGTTGAATCTAGAGTATCCTTGATCTAATCTAAATTAATACTTAGTTAGATTTGATTAATTACTCTAGTTAAGTCGATTCTTTAATCTAATCTTTGGACTAACCTAATTAATGGGCCTAATTCATCTAACCTATTAACCGATAGCTTATGCATTTGTCTTAGGGTCTTTAATTCATAATTCTAGATCTTACGAGATAATCCTTAATTTTTAATTAAGTATTGGGCTAATGAGTTAGGGTCGGTGTTTGAAAATAATTTTTAAATTTATAAAATAATTTTATAATTTTTATGTTTTATTCATTAAATGGATCGACTCATTTCAGAAATGGATTAGCTCATTTCATAAACAACAACCTATTACAAGTTTTAAACAAAAAATAAAGCATAATAAAAAATTAAATCATGAATCAATTTTTAGATCTAATCTAAATATATTCATGTTTAATTCAATTCCTTTCATTTTTCATTTTCATGGGATATAATCATGGTGGCATCCCTACCGCCATAGGAGAATCCCATCGAATGAGAGGAGAGGACCTTTAAACCCTACTTTTCTCTTATGACCGGATGGCCATGGCAACCAACCCAATCCAATTACCCAACTCAGATTAAAATATATCAAATATGCTAGCATTCAAATTTCTAATAAACATATATAGCATGTCACATGACCTAGTGCTCCGATACCACTAAAGAAAAACATGCAGGGTTTTAGGCATGTATTTCAAAACTTTTTTGAATAAAATATAGCGAAACATAATAGATTAACCTAATTAATCTATGCATGCTATTATCTAATCATAAAATCCTATACTAGGATCAAGATATATTATATATTTATAAGAAAATAAATGCATCGATTAGTAAATCTTATTTACTACACATGTTCAGAACACGATACCTAAGTATGGATAGATGATCTCCACAATATAAAAACTTGGAAAGGGCTCCTTGTATTGTGATGCAGCCATATAGATCATTCGACCTCTATTGATGGTTCATACAAAGCTTTTGATCCCAATCAGCTCCATTGGAGTGCTAGCTCCTCGTTGGAATCTTTGATGGCCGATCTTGATTGATCTCAATCGATCTTCTTTTTTTGATCATCCAAATGCTCCAAGAGGCTAGAAGACATAGAATGGAGGATGGCCAGGTGGTGTGAAAAATTTTGTGGAGATTCGATGCTCATAGCACTTGATCTTACTAGCTGAACCCTAGGTCAAAACTCTAGGACTACCCACACCCTGAAACCCTAGAGTCCCTACTCTCAGAATTTTTCTAACACTCGAAACTCATGCCCAGGAGACCTCATGCCACTCTCTATTTGACTGAGAAATTTTTTCACAGATAGCACATATGCACATTTTAAAATCCCTTTTTAAATGTGCGTAAGATAGGAAGAGAAAAAAAAAGTGGCACAAACTTTCCCTCTCACTGATTTCTCATGCCTAGATATTAGCACCCCCTCTTGGTATTTAATTCCCAGGACTCCTTACTCTCATCCACGCCCCCAAAAAATCCCCTTAAATTGGTGACATTCAGATGGGTAAAACGCATGGGAGTGGGATAAGGATGGGAGGTTGAATTTATTTCAACTCCATTTGAATTCAAAATTCAAGTGAAGTCTTAACCTCATCCAATCACCAAAACAAAGTGTATAACATGCAGAAGGACTCTCCTTCCATGCCCACACACCGATCATACTAAAACAGGGGTGAAAAAACTCATGGGGCATGGGAAAGTGATAAGGTTGAGAGGTTGGAGTAGTTCCAACCTCCAACCAATTGTCTTGAATTCAAAATTCAAGACAAACTTTATCTTAATCCAACTCTTGGACCAAGTCAAAGGAAGAAAGAAGGGGGTGCCAACTCTACTTTCTACATGAGAAAAACTCATGCAAATTCCAGAATGAACATGGGAGAGGGCGTGGTCAAAGGTCAAGGTGCAATAGAGAGGAATTTAAATCTAATTTAAATTGTTTGACTTGTCCAACTTGATTTCATCCAAACCTATTTGGCCAAACCCAATTAGACTAAAATAAACCCAACTAATTTAGGATTAATCCATTTGAATTAAATCTTAATTAAATAAAAAAATTAATTGAGTCCAGACCCCTAATCAAATTAGGGACTAATCTTCCTTAGCGATTAGGTTATCTCATAACCTAATATGATCAAATCCAGTCAAATCCAATTCTATCAAATTTGATTCAAATCTCATTACTCAATCAAATTGAGCTAATCAGTAATTTAATTACTAATTAATCCTTCAATAATGTCAGAGTCTCAATCCAATGGGACTTAAGAAGGTAGAATCCTAGTCCAGTGGGACTCCTAGTCATGGAGTCCCAGTTCAGTGGGACTCTCGACCACATAGTTTCAGATCTTTAAAACTTTTGATCAGCCATCAGATCAAGTAGGAACTTCTATTGTATGTGACTCCATAGGTTTGAACACTATGTTGGTAGCATAAAAATCAATTTTCTATACTAATCAATGTGACCATTTAGCGATGGTATCTGATATTTGGATAAATCGAATAGTCACAATGCAACATTCATGAATCTGTTGCATATGATTATCGTATAATTCATCTCCTTGACCTCAATGCTTAAAGACAATCAAGAGTTTAACTATCAATCCTGAAAAAGTTATTCACATTGTATTTCAAATTTCAATATCCATCATATAGACTATTCCGATCAAGGATTTGCTAAATTGAAATATAGTGATGCATCTTCTCCAACACTTGGATGGGTCAATCCCATCTCGACTTATATACCAATCGACTAAATAAGTACTTGATTGCATCCAGAAATCTTTTATCATTGAATTAAAAATTTAGATAGTTCAGTACCAAAGTACAGTGAGTTGCTTATGAGTCACTATGGTGATTTCAAGTTTAAGGAATACTTATATCCATAACCTTCACAAAAAACTCTTAACAATAGAGAGCTCCATAATTGGATTGCGTTCAGTGAAATGTACCCCTATATTTCACCTGCATGCCATATCTGCATCAATATACTCCTTGGTTAAGAGGATAACTAATGCATATGACACAAAACAACTTACACTCGATAAACATTGTTATCCTAGGTAACAACATATCATTTAGTCACGAACAGGTTTAAGAACTAAATGATAAATCTTTTTTTGTTGATTCTAAATAGTCCTAAGGACTTCATTATAAAAGAGTTCATAAAAAAAGATGCACAAAAATGATGAAAAGTTTGAATAATAATTTTATTTATTAATAATTTAAGTATAAATTATAATAAGCTCAATTGTCTACAACTTAGATGATTGATTTTAGGATATAATTTTCAACATTATCTGCTCGGGGTGTATAACATTGACTGGATGGTAGTTAAGATCTAGCTCAAAAAGAACTATGACCGACCACGAGTTGGTAAGGATTCTGTGCGATAGGCTTGCCATATCTGGTCACCTTGGGTCCTGGGCTTTTACATATCTTCAGTCCATATGAAATTTTTTTCAACTCATCCCTTCCTACTCTCGAGTCCATGCTTTAGTCGGATGAAGGGAGTACTGCTGATCCTTAGCACCATGGATATGAAGAGTCCTTCTAGCTGAAGGGATGTGCATGACTCCTGGGTTTCAGCCTTGATCCAGATATCTCTGAGGGATCGGTCCACCAATCCAATCATCGAGTTCAAACTTGCATTTGAATATCTCATAGTTATTGTCGAACTCCTTTCGATCATGCCAACTTGGGTTTTATCCACATTCGAGATATCTCTAGATTGTTGACAGTCAACTATCCACGTTTCCATAAGCATTTAATGACTATTGCTTTGTGATGGTGATGTCTCCTTGGGAAGGATGTCTGCCCTTTGACTTTTAGGGGTGCAGTCTGTTGTGTCTTCTCATGTGGCATCATTCATCGGAAAGGAGATCTATCCCTCTGACTTTCCAGGAGTGTAGTCTGCCGTGCCTTTCATGCAGTGACACTTGTTGTGCCTTAAGTGGGCATGGTGGTTGGTCCCAGGCCTGAAGGCCCCTATTAAAAGGGACCTTGGGTGCTCAGGACCGCCATCTGTGATTGCTTTCTGAATGTCATGGTGGCATCGATTGGCTTGCCGTCAAGAGATTGTCGATATCTTTTCTTGGTTTAGGGGCTTTTGCCCTTCATCGAGTGATTTTGTGATGCTTTCGAGTTTCACTTTGGCTTGGGAGGTATTGAAAAATGCCAAGTGGATAGTGATTGGGGAGAAGCAATTAGAGAAAAGGGCTTCCCACACCTCCATCCTCATGAAGTCGCTTAGCTTCTACAGGCTCCTGCAGTGTAGAGCCTTCTTCAAAGGTGCACCACGAAGGCGAATGCGGTCTCTTCAGAGGCATCTCCCCTAATCCAGCTTGGGGGATGGAGGCTGTCGAGGTAGAGGAGTTGCGTTGGAGGTTCCTTTGGTGCTTCATCATATCGAAGTTCTTTATCCTCCTTGGGGACTTCTCGACGCTTTTGAGGACGTGGCTTTCCGACCATCCTTGGAGGTGAGTTTGCATACATAGCGCACCTCTTGTTGAGATGAAGCCACACCTTGCTTCATCTCATTCTTGTGCCTTATTGTTAGCGTCGCTCGGAGTACCTCAGACGAGCCAATGTTGAGGACTGACCTAGCTCATCACTGGGGCCGGACTATACTTTTTGTAGTTGGATACCCTTCGAACTTGTAATTCTTGAATTTTTGAGTGATAAAATCTTCTTTGAATTCATGTTGCCCTTCTTTTGTTTGTTCGGTCATATCAACGTGTTCTCGATGGTCATGTTTCTTCAGTTTGTGTAGTCGAGCCTTTATCAGTGGCCTCTGGGATGCCATGGCCAAAAAGCATCAATCCCATGTCCAACTTTGCATTATGGAAAAAAATCTTGAGATGGGAATCACTAGAGGCTGCTGTTAAAGAGTTTAGGTAGCGCTTTGCTGATCATGTGGTGTGGCTGGAAGTAGAGCTTAGCATTGTTTACAGAGAAATTTCTAAGCTTGAGTGTTCAGCGAGTAAAATTGCAGTCGCTGAGTATAGGTTGAGGGAGAGTCGATCGACCGCCATAAGATCTGAAGATCTGATCAAGGGAGGGCTAGCTATTCTTACATCTTCAAGTGATATAATCTGGCGCATGTTCGATGTGGGTTACACAGCTGGCTTTTGGACGTGCAGGGATTGGATCAGGCTAGCATTTTTGGGACTCAACCTTTCTAACCTTTATCTTGAAGGTGGTGTTAAACCTTCTACTTTCTGGAGCAGACCATTAGGCATAGAGATTCGCAAGCTTGGCCCAGACGGTGAAGATATCCATGAGAAGATTTTCAATGAGACTTGGGATGTCAAGGCTGGTCATGAGTTGATGTAATAAATCTTGTTGTCATCAGCTCGAAATGACGACATTCCCGTATATCATGCACATGTATTCACTTTTGCTTAATGACCATTCTTCTATTAGGCCAATTAGAGGCCTTATTATTTTGACTTTAAACTGATCAAAGACTTCTTTAGTTGGGACAATTGAATGCCATCTCGCTTTAGCTTTAGGCCAATCATAGGCTTTTTTAGTCAGGCCGATCAAAGACTCCTTCAAATATTAGGCTGATCAAAGATCGGGCCGATCAAAAGCCATTTGCTTAAAACCAATCAAAGGCTCCTTTGATTAAGGCTATGAGTCGACAAGCAGACAAGAAAACATAATTTGGAGCATAAAAATTTCTTTATTGAAAGATATTGCATGATGTTAGTATAGAATCTGGTTGATGTCGGAATAGAGCTAGAGCTGGAGAAAATGAGATCGCCATTAGGGATCTATAAAATAGAAGTCTTATCCGAAGTCGGGGTGGTGCCTTTGGTAGGACCCTCAGACGATCAAGTCAGCTCTTTTAGCCAATAGAAATAGAGTGCTTAGGAGAGAAAGTAGCAGAGTATCAGAAAGGAGAAAAGAGCTTAGAGAGAAAATGTATCTGAATGATCCCTTATATAGGCAGAGCTTGTAACAAATTGATGGTGACAGTCGTAACTATCTGGTAGTGGGCCATTCAAAGCCTCGTGGAGTTTGTTATGGAGGATAGTGTCTGTTGTCATGACATGCCAGTCTGTTGAGATTTAATTATTGAAGTTCGGATGGGATAGCTATAGGTAGTGAAGAACTTCACCTCACAGTAGATTGAGAGAGGTTTGGATATTTTCAAGATCATCTATGTGTTGACTGATATTTGCTGTATTAAGAATTGATGCTGAGATCCTTCTAGCGACAGAGAGAAGTTCGACTGGAAGGAGCCCTTTGGGCAACTGGAAAGAATCCAAAAGGAGTTCATCCTAAAGGAGTTTATCCTGAGAGAGTTCATCTGGAAGGAGTTCATCCTGGGAGAGTTCATCCAGAAGGAGTTCATCCTAGAGGAGTTCGTCCTTGAGGAGTTTATCCGGAAGGAGTTCCTCCTGGAGGAGTTCATCTGAAAGAAGTTCATCCTGAAAGAGTTCATACGGAAGAAGTTTATCCTAGAAGAGTTCATCCTGAAGGAGTTCATCCTAAAGAAGTTCATCCAGAAGGAGTGCAACTGGAGGAGTTCATCCTTGAGAAGTTCATCCTGGAGGAGTTCATCCTCAGGGAGTTCATCCGAAAGGAGTTCATCCTAGAGAAGTTCATCCGAAAGGAGTGCAACTAGAGGAGTTCATTCGAAAGAAGTGCGACTGGAGGAGTTCATCTAAAAAAATTCATCCGGAAGGAGTGTGACTAGAGGAGTTCATCCGAAAGAAGTTCTGCTGAGAGAAGCTCTACTGGGGGGCGCTCTATTGGAAAGAGTTCTACTGGGAGGAGTGCATTATCTACAATATCTGACTTTAACTATCTTCAAAACTCGTCACCAATCAAGATTGGGAAGATTGAACTTTGGTCGTATCATTCATCCTAAGTCAAAAATAAGATTAATTAAATAAAATTCTCTTTTGCTCTTCAAGATCATCTGGCCGGGCTTCAATGTGCCTTCAACAAGTTCCACAGTATGGACTTGTCGTTAGGGAGTTTAGCAAATTCTTCCAGAATGGGGGTTGGTGGCTAAGAACTTCGATGGAGATTATTTTACTCTCAACACTTGTTCCTCTACTTTCTAGTTTGAATTTTGAATGAAGTACAAGAATTGTAGCAGCCGAAGTCCTTTTCCTGCTTCCCACCTCTGGGAGATGAAAAGTAATTCCGACTTTTTTCGTCTGGCGCCAAAGCTTCTTAATGGATGAATGACTTGAAAAGATGTATTCCTTTGTAAACTCATCTAGCATAGAGCTCGAGGAGAAGGTGAACAATTTGGAGCTTTCTCTTGTGATGGTTGGAGCCGGCAGTCTGAAATCTAATTCCAAATAGGACTTTGGACTTTCTTCTCTCTCTTCCCCTCCTTTTTTTGGCCCTAATTATCCATGCTATAAACTCTATTTTGAATGAAATGATATTTCTTTCATTTTCCTTCCTTTGCTCCATTTTGGTTTGATGCTTGCTAATTCTCTTCATTCTCTTGTCGTTGTCGATGTGGACATCATCTTGAAACAATGACTTCTATTCTATGTCTTGTGTATCTATCCTCCTTGTTTATGAATAAGGATTTTTGAACTTGATTAGAAATGAATGCATCTTTTTGTTCAAGAACTAGTGGTCTTCATACTCGTAACCAACCTCCTATTTAAAAATTGAAAGAGATCTTATCTCTAACCGACATTGAGGGAGATCTTATTTTTTGTTGAGATTCTGGAGAGAACTTATCACTGGCCGAGATTGAGAGATCTCATCTCCTGTTAAGACTTGGAAGAGATCTTATCTCTAGCTGAGATTGTTGAGACTTGAAAGAGATCTTATCTCTGACTGAGGTTGAAGGAGATCTTATCTCCTATTGAAGTTGAGGCTCGGAGAAGATCTTATCTCCAGTCAAGATTAAAGGAGATTTTATTTTCTATTGAAGTTGAAGCTCGGGATCTCCTATTGAAGTTGAGACTTGGAAAAGATCTTATCTCCAATCGAGATTGAAGAAGATCTTATCTTCCATTGAAGTTGAAGAAGATCTTATCTCCTGTTGAAGTTGAGGCTTTGGGAAGATCTTATCTCTAATCGAGATTAAAGGAGATCTTATTTTCTGTTGAAGTTAAAGTTCGAAAGAGATCTTATCTCCAGCCGAGATTGAAGGAGATCTTATCTCCTATATCAGAAGCCCTTTATCTAGCTTAAGAGAGAAGTCTAGATTAATCTTTTCCTATTATAGTTCATAAAAGATGGGAATGTCAAAATAAGAATCTTTATTGAAAAGTAGCTATCGACACTACACATTGCAAGTTCTCAGAATTTTAATGTTAACATTATGTAGCTCCTCTATATTTTTTCTTGTCGATGTCCCCCAATCATGGTGTTGATGATTCCACATAGGGATTGGTGTCCTTGAGTCCCTTCCCCCTAGCACTCCCCCGATTGTGGAAGAGCCCTTGGTTGCTCTCCTTTCCTCTCGGACTGATATCGCAGGAATCAGTCCAAACGATCCTGCTTGACTAGTTCTTCAATTTTATCTCGAAGCTGAAAACATTTCTTAGTATTGTGATCATGATCACGATGATACAAATAGTACTTGCTTTGATTGCGCTTATTTGGGGAAGATCGTAATCCTTCTGGTTTGGATAGCTGATTCTTAATTTTCATCAAGACTTGGATTTTTGAAGCATTCAAAGGAGTGTAGTCGCTGAATTTTCTAGGAGGGGAGCTTCATCTTGTCTTTCTGTCCGGACTTCTTGGTCGACAAGCTTGGGGAGGACTTCGAGCCCATCTGCATTCTGGAGGAGTTCTGGAATGCGACCGAGCTTCACTTGGCTTATCCATGAATGCAGGCTTAACAGATTCTCCTGCTTGCCGCTCTCTAGCAGTTTCTTCGTCCTTCAATTTGAAGGCCTCTTCTGCACGAGCATAGCCTTCAACCCGAGCTAGCATGTCGGTGAAGTCTCGAAGGTACTTCTTCTCCAAGAAGAAGAGTAGATCATTTTTCTGAAGGATACCCTTGAGTACGGCCATTGCAACAAACTGGTCCAGATTTCGGACCCCCAGTGCAGCAGCGTTGAAGCAGTTGACATAAGCTCGGATGGACTTTTCTTCCTTCTGCTTAATGTTGATGAGGGAGTCCGAACCTCTCCTTGGAGTCAGCTGCTTATGAAGTGAGCTGCAAATTGATGGCTCATCTAATTGAAAGAGTAAATTATACCTGATTTAAGATCTGAGTGTTAGATGTGTACCCCAGAAGCTAGATTGGCTGACACTTGTAATATACTTCTAAGGATAATTTTATAATTTTGACTATAAATTAATAAATAGATTATTTTCTATCATAGTGTATATTTAAAGTGTTTGTGATACATCCTTTGAGTTAATGATAATGATAATTCATATTTTCAAGAGTTGAAAATTTAAGACATGAATTTTCATAATTAACTAATAAACTGCTTCCGATCGTAGGATCATCACGAGGATGGTGATTTGATCTGAAAGGATCACTTTCTTAGGATAGATGTGTCTTGAATCTATGGTATAGAGATACCAGAGTGAGAGTATAGATACTCGTTAGAGAATGAGGGCACTGAGCGTGACCACCTCGAGCAGTCATAAGAAAGTCTACCATCTCATCGATGATTGGCTCGATGCTGCAGTGGTGTGTCTGATTCTTTGATCTAAGGTGCATCAGTATCTTGAAGATGCTGTAGTTTGACTACACCATAACTCGGTCTCCTAGCCATTCAAAATTCTGAGGTGTATATTGGCTATAGCATGTTCATTATAGAAATTGGATTGCACCAATAGGGGATCTATCTATCTCAGTAGATGAGGAGCAGTCCTATGATAATCATGAGATTAAGTCCTTAAGTCCATGGCCATGGCAGAGTGAAGATGATAGAAAGAGTTTCTATTAGGATTTCATATCGGACTCGAATCGAATGATTAATTCATATGACGGATATTGGATTTGACGAGTTCACCTTAACCCTAATCCTATCGGGACTCAAGATAGACGAACCTAATCATACAGGTAGCTACATCGAGAGGTTCACTTTTGATTCTGATGGATTGCCACCATATACTACTAGGTGTCATTGATGGATTTTGAAAGTAATTAGAATGATTTAGATGATCGATCATTCTAATTATATGAATCAAAAAAATTCTGATCCATCGAAAGGTATTTCGATAATGTCGATGATAGAGATCATGACATGTCTCATTATCATATGGAATTGAACCTAACTAGATCACACAAACAAAGGTTTAGGTCTAGATGTCATCAATCAGACTAACCAAGTTTAATTGATTTGGATTAGATTCAATTAGGTTCAAGAAAATCGTGCTAGCACACGATTGAGCCTAACATTCTCCTTTTGTAATCATTTTGGTTCGTTTTGGCTAAGCCAAATTTGTTTGCGCTCACTCAAGAACCTTATCTCAGTCTGATTAGAGCTTGTTAAGATCAGAAAAGGATTGTCTTAATTCATTAGATGGATTTAAAATAACACCTACCAATTCCTGTCACCTGCTAATTTCTGTTTTTAGACATAGGTCAATAGTTGACCCTAGACACCTGGACATAGAGCCATGTATCATGCACCTATAGAAGAGCACCTGGGGCTCTTGTCCCCTTACTAAAAGAGGCAAGAGAGAGGGCACATGCCACTTTAGGCATGCACCACATATGGATAAGGGATGGAGTCCCATCCCATATGGATAAGGGATGGAGTCCCATACAGATGGGACTCCAGGGTATTTTGATATGATTAAACACCATGGCGCCAAAGAGTTTTGGGTTTGTCCAGTGTTGGCACCACCTATGTGAATTTTTGAGGGATTCTCATCTGATTGGATTAGATGACATATTTTCGCCAATCAGATTTTGATCTGATTGAATAAAGACCTCTGATTGATCGGGCTGATATGGCACTACATGGCGTAGTAGGATCTATTTAAATCTTGTCTGCGCCTAAGGTTATAGAGCTTCTTCCTTTCACCACACCGCAAGGCTACCCTTCTTTGTTCCATGCCTCCCTCTAATCCTCTCTCTCTCTCCTCTCCGTGCCCAAAGGAGTTGGGCATGGGTTCATGTGCAATCTAAGAAAGAAAGGCGCCCAGATTAGGAAGAAGATAGCATTGCTGAAAGAGATGACTGCTGCATCTTCAAAAAAAGTTTTGAAGAACTTCAAGATCAGATCCAGATTTAATTTTTGAAGAGATGATTCAGAAGGAGAAGACCTCTAGATCCTGTCTGAGCGGACACCGGTAGAGGCCAAGTGCGTGCGTGGCTCCTTCTAGAACCTTAAGATCATTCAGGATCATCATAGGATAATCTGATTACCCAAAAATAAAATATAAAATTAAATTAGATTTAATTTTATTTTTATTATATAATATCAGATCTTTAAGATCAAATATGAGATATCTTAGATTTGATTAGGATCATAAGAAATTTTTTTTGAAATATTCTTTTAGATCCAATCAGATCTGAATGATCCTATGCTGGAAAAACAGGATTTTTCCTTCAAATGGTATCAGAACTGCGTTAGCAGTTCATCAGATCTATTTTAGATCTGATTTAATTTTTATATATGATCTGATATTAAAAAATTTTAGATATCACATCAGATGTGATTAGATCTAAAATTAGAAAATTAAAAATTTTATAATTTAGATCTATAATGTATGAGATGCATGACTAGACTAGGAATAGAATAGTTCTACATGTAGTCTAGTATAATTATACTATTAAATTGATTAATTATAATTTTAGTTCTATTTTTATGATGTTATAATTATTATAATCATATTTAAAAAGTAAAAAATAAAAT
The DNA here is from genome assembly GCA_006176705.1 of Cocos nucifera. Classification (NCBI taxonomy): domain Eukaryota; kingdom Viridiplantae; phylum Streptophyta; class Magnoliopsida; order Arecales; family Arecaceae; genus Cocos; species Cocos nucifera. The sequence continues at coordinate 99,164 of QRFJ01005037.1, read as the reverse complement.
TTTTAATTTTTATTTTATTCATATGAGATATGAAAGATGCATGCTTAGACTAGTTATAGAATAGTTCTATAAAATATCTAGAATAGTTTTATTTTTCATATGATGAGATTTAAAATTTTATTTTTTAGATTTAATATTTGATATTTCAGATCTGAAAGCATGTATGTTTAATTTAGTTATGATAAATGAGATGTATGCAAAACATGTATAAGTTAGATCATTAATTGTATATGCAATATATGATTTAGATCTTACTAGTTTTATAATAGAAATTATATTTCTAATTAAGATGTTCCCCTTGGCCGTCTGGTTATAAGAATAAAGTAGGATTTAAAGACCCTCTTCTTTCATTCGATGGGATATTCTTATGACGTGTAGAGATACTGCGCATTTATCCTTAATCAGAAATCAGAACTTTTTTTTCTGCAAAACCCTAGATCATGAAATTCTAGAATTTTGTTACATATTTTGTTCATACATCCAAAACTTAATTAAAAATTTAGATTATAAAATTAATTAGATCTAAAAATTATAAATTTTTAGATCTAAGATATATTCATAAAATTAGGTTCGAACTTGGGTAGCTCAATTAGATCGTATGGTTGATCAAACCAAATTAAGAGTTGATTAGGTGGGATCAAAGAAAGCTTAGATTTGACTAGCTAAATAGGATTAAGTCTACTAAGATCGAATCACATTGAGATGTGACTCGATTAAGTCAAGACCTAATTTGGCTCCACGGTTCGAGTTTGGATTGTAGGCTAACCCAATTGATTTTGATTCGATAATTTGGTGTCTAAGGTAAGTCTGACAAATACGATCGTCTAATTTTTAATTCAGAGCTACTCGATCTGAATGCATTCTTGTCGAGTTAATGGCATATTCCTTCCACCGATCTCACTTACCTGGCCATTTGTGTCGACCCAGTTCTAATTTCAAATGGTTAATAATTCAAGCCAATCCATGCCACTAGGTTAGTCATAATTGTTATGACTAAGTCAAGTCAAGTTTAAAGAGACCTAAATTAAACTTCCTAAGAAAATATTAAGTCTAAGGCTTCCACCATTATAGATGTGCGGGCTCTTCCTGGGGTTGATTGTTCTCCGTTGGATATAGTGGTTCAGTTACACCAAAAAGATGCAACCATGTCTATTAGGCATTGGATGCTATGGGTTGGAGGATGGGTTGGGCTCAATATTTTGGATACGATGAGGGATCCAATCAGGAATTTAATTTATACAAATAGTGGGTCTGACTTAACTAAGGAGTAGATCAATATTTCGGACATGGTGAGATTCATGAATTAGAGATCAGGTTTGGATGCATCATGATTAGAGAATCATTGGACAAGAGTTATCCACTCATCGGTTGATCCATCATCAATAACTGTTAGGTGAGGTGATGAGCTAATTTGTGGGACTGCACCATCCACTAGAAATCAATAATCATGAAGATTTTTGCATCTCTACCAAGAGAATGTAGGGATTTGAGGAAATAGTGGAAGCCTAATTTATTTAAAAAATAAAATTTTTAAATAAATTAATCAAGTCTAATTATAAAATCTAACTAGAAACTTTAACTCTCTACAGGAAGATGTTTGCGTCCAACCCACTAGCACGTATCTTGGATACCTACAGACTGACCAAACCTAACTATAAGGATTGACTCTGGAACTTCAAAATTATTTTAGATTTTGAGAAGTTGACTCATGTGCTGGAACAGGATCCTCCCACCTTACCAGCCTATCCATCCATTGATTAGAGAGCATCTCTTGAGAAGCGGATGGATAAAGATAATAAAGCTAGGTATTACATGTTGGGCTCAATGTCTGATGAGCTCCAGCACCAACATGAAGACATTAAGACTAGCCACCAAATATTGGCTCACCTATAAGAGTTGTTTAGTGAATAGAGTCACACAGCCAAATATCAATTCACTATGAGATTGTTTAAGGCTCAGATGCATAATGGGCAGTCGATCCAAGATCATTGTCTGATGATGATTAAGGACTTAGAAGAGCTTGAGAAGCTCAGTGTCAAGTTAGATCAAGATCTATAGATTGATATAATTCTACAATCTTTGACTGATGCGTATGGGTAGTTCATCATGAACTACCATATGCATAAACTTCGGAATACCTTGGCTGAACTCATGAACATGCTAGTTATTGCTGAGCTTTCTATAAAAGGTTCTAAAGGCTCAGTACTTATTATGGAGTAGACTTCTTCCAAAAGAAAGTCCTTTGAAAAGAAGAAGAAGTCCATGAAGAAGCAGAAGGTGGATGGTGGAAAGAAGAAGGCAGAGTTGAAGAAGAAGGTCGATAAGAAAAAATATTTTCATTGCAATATTGATGGCCATTGAAAGCGGAACTACCCTTTATACCTAGCCGGTCTGAAGAATAAGAAGGAAGTAGGTCCTTTTGGAGGTATGCTAGTTATAGAATCTAATCTTACGATTTTTTCTGCATCTAGTTGGATGCTTGACTCTAGTTCTAATACTCACTTATACACTTCTATGCAAGATCTTATGGATAGTAGGAGGCTAAGGGATGGTGAGATGATCCTACGTGTCGAAAATAGATCAAGAGTTGCTGTTGTGGTCGTGGAAACCTATCCTTTGCGATTATCATCAGGATTAAATTTAGTTCTTAGGGACTATTTTTATGTGTCTGCAGCAAGCAGAAATTTAATTTCTATTTCATGTTTAGCACAAGAAGACTATGTAATTAGTTTTCTTAAGGACCATTGTAATATTCTTTATGAAAGAAATAAAATTGCAAGTGATTTTCTTATAAATAATCTCTATCAATTATAAATTGATGTTTCTATTTTTAATATCGAGAAAAATGTGAATGTCATAGGATCAAAGCGACCTAGGGATAGTCTAAATGATTGGTATCTTTGGCACTTTAGGCTAGATCATATAGCCGAAGATAGGGCTAACAAATTGAAAAAATTTGGACTGTTGAGTCTGTTGACTTTCAAGTCATATCCGATTTGTGAATCATACCTTCATGGCAAAATGATCAGGCTTCCTTTTGTAGGACATGGAAAAAGGGCCATAAATCTACTTGCCCTAGTACATACTGATGTATGCTGTCCATTTGATGTGCCGGTCGGGGCAATTATGTCTACTTCATCATCTTTATTGATGATTTATCTCGGTACGGGTCCTTTAGAGCTCAATTTATTGGATATCCTAAAGAGTCATTAGGATATTATTTCTATCTCTCAGAAGATCACAATGTGATTGTGAGTTGACACGCCATCTTCCTTGAAAAATAGTTTATTCAAGATGGAGGCATCGAAAGACAGATTAGACTCGAGGAGAAAGTCTTCGATGAGAAATGAGCTAAGAAACCTATGGAACCCAATCAGATTGAACCAACCCAGACACTTCCTCCTCCACCTCATAGATCAAGTAGAATTTTTCATCCTCCTAAAAGATCCTTAGGTACTATATCAGAAGATGTAGAAAAAATGTTCCTTACAAAAAAATGGAGTTCATGGTGATGATTCCAAAACCTATGATGAGGTGATATTAGATATCGACTTCGAGAAATGATTAGAGGTAATGAGGTCAGAGATTGACGCAATGCGTTCCAACCAAGTCTGAACCTTGGTATATCCATCTGAAGGTATAATACCTATTGGGTGTAAATGGATCTTCAAGAGAAAGATGGGTATCGATGGAAATGTAGAGACATTCAAAGCAAGGCTCGTAGTGAAAGGGTATAGTCAGCGTGAAGGCATTGACTATCAAAAAACATTTTTGCCAATAGCCATGCTCAAATCCATCTGCACATTACTTATTGTTGCGGCCTATTTTGATTATGAAATATGGCAGATGGACATAAAAATGATATTCTTAAATGGATATCTTGAGAAAGATATCTATATGGAACAATCGCTAGGTTTCACATCTAGTGATAATAGTCATAAGGTATGCAAGCTATAAAGATCCATATATGGACTTAAGCAAGCATCTCGGAGCTGGAATGCTCGTTTCAATGATGTAATCAAATTATTTGGATTCATTAAGAATGAGGAGGAGCCCTGTATTTTCAAAAAAATCAGTGGGAGCACTGTTGTCTTCCTCGTACTGTACATGAATGACATCCTCCTAATTAGAAATGATATTCCTATGTTGACTACCATCAAAATGTGATTGTTTAAGAAGTTCTCTATGAAAAATTTAGGAGAGGCATCCTTTATTCTGAAAATTAAAGTCTATAGAGATAGACCGAATAGGATGCTGAGTCTCTCATAGAAAATGTATATAGAGAAGGTGCTGAAAAGGTTTAGCATGGAAAACTCTAAGAGAGATTTAGTACCCTTCAGACATGGCATTCATCTCTCCAAGAAGATGTGTCCTAGCACACCTGAGGAGATTAAATGCATGAGCAAGATCCCTTATGCTTCAGCAATAGGGAGCCTCATGTATGTCATGCTATGTACACAATCTGATATTTGCCCATGCTATGAGTGTCATGAGCAGGTATCAGTCGAATCCACGCAAAGAGCACTGGACTTCTATGAAAAGTATCCTTAAGTACTTGAGAAGGACTAAGGATATATTTCTAGTCTTTGGTAATCGAGAACTCCAGGTCCAGAGGTATACAGACTCAAATTTTATATTCGATATAGATTATCGAAAGTTAACATCTGGAAGTCTGTTTATTTGTAATGGTGGAGCTGTCAGTTGGAAGAGTTCCAAACAGATGGTGATAATAGATTCCACCATGAAAGCAAAGTACATTGCTGCATCGAAAGCTGCAAAGGAGGCATTTTGGTACAAGAAGTTCATCGCAGAGCTCAAAGTGATACCATCAGATACCATCCCTTTGTACTGCAATAATAATGGCACCATAGCCCTAGCTAAGGAGCTGAGGTCTCACATGAAATCCAAGCACATCGAGCGATGATACTATCTCATCCATAATTACCTCAAGAAAGGATATGTCGAGGTTAAGAGAGTCGACGCTGCAGATAATGCGGCTAACTCATCGACAAAGCCATTGAGCCAACAGAAGATCAAAGCTCACCTTGAGAAGATGGGACTTAGATTTGTAGCCAATTGGCTTTAGGTCAAGTGGGAGTTTGTTAGATGTGCATCCTAGAAGCCAGATTGACTAGCACTTATAATACACTTCTAAGAATAATTTTATAATTTTAATTATAAATTAATAAATGAGTTATTTTCTATCATAGTGTGTATTTAAAGTGTCTGTAATACATCCTTTGAGTTAATGGTAATGATAATTCATATTTTCAAGAGTTAAAAATTTGAGACATGAATTTTCATAATTAACTTATAAACTACTTTCGACCGTAAGATCATCACGAGGATAGTGATTGATCCAAAAGATTGATGTACGATCACTTTCTTAGGATAGATGTGTCTTGAATCTACGGTGTAGAGACATCGCAGCGAGAGTATAGGTACTTGTTAGAGAACGAGGGCACTAAGCATGACCACCTCGAGCAGTCATAAGAAAATCTACCTTCTCATCGATGACTGGCTCGATGCTGTAGTGGTGGATTTGGTTCTTTGATCTGGGATGCATCGGTAGTTCACCTTGAAGGTGTTATAGTTTGACTACACCATAACTTGGTCTCCTAGCCATTCGGAATTCTGAGGTATATGTTGGTTATAGCATGTTCATTGTGGGAATTGGATTACGCCAATAGGGGATCTATCTATCTCGGTGGTTGAGAAGCAGCCCTATGATAATCATGAGATTAAGTCCTTAAGCCCATGGCCATGATGGAGTGAAGATGATAGAAAGAGTTTCTATTAAGGTTTCACATCGAACTCGAATCGAATAATTAATTCATATGACCAATATTGGGTTTGACGAGTTGACCTTAACCCTAATCTTGTCGGGGCTCAAGATAGAAGAACCCAATCACATAGGTAGCTGCACCGATAGATTCACTTTCGATTCTTATGGGTTATCAGCATACACTGCTAGATATCACTGATGGATTTTGGGAGTAATTAAAATGATTTATATGATCGATCATTCTAATTATATGAATCAAAAAAGTTCTAATCCATCGAAAAATGTTTCGATGATGTCGATGATAGTGATTGTGACATATCCCATTACCATATGGAACTGAACCTAACTGGATCACACAAATAAGGATTTGCGCCCCATATAGATAAGGGATGGAGTCCCATACAGATGGAACTCCAGGATATTTTTATATGATTAAACATCTTGACACCAAAGAGTTTTGGGTTTATCCAGTGTTGGCACCACCTATATGGATTTTTGAGAGACTCTCATCTGATTGAATCAGATGACATCATCCCACCAATCAAATTTAGATCTGATTGAATGAAAGCCTCAGATTGGCCAGGATGATGTGGTACTGCATGGCGTAGTAGTATCTATTTAAACCCTGTCTGTGCCTAGGGTTATAGAGCTTCTTTCTTTCACCACGTCGTAAGGCTACCCTCCTCTATTCCACACCTTCCTCTGACCCTCTCTCTCCTCTCCATGCCTAAAGGAGTTGGGTACGGATTCAAATGCAATCTAAGGAAGAAAGGCACCTAGATCAGGAAGAAGGCAGCATTACTGAAAGAGACGACTGCTGCATCTTCAAAAGAAGTTTTGAAGAACTTCAAGATCAGATCTAGATCTGATTTTTGAAGAGATGATTCAGACGGAGAAGACCTCCAGATCCTGCTCGAGTGGATATCGATAGAGACCAGACGCGTATGTGGCTCCTTCTAGAACCTCAGGATCATTACAGGATAATCTGATTATCCAAAAATAAGATATAAAATTAAATTAGATTTAATTTTATTTTTATTATGTAATATCAAATTTTTAGGATCGAATTCGAAATGCCTCAGATCTAATTAGGATCATAAGAAAAATTTTTGAAATATTCTTTCAGATCCAATCAGATCTGAATGATCCTATGCCGAAAATATAGGATTTTTTCTTCATCGTGTATCAGTTTCTTGTTGCTCCCTTCAGAGTAGAGAAAAATGCTCAGCACAGAATGACGTTCGATGCACCATGAAGTAGCATCATGGTTCGAAAAGCTTCAACATGGTTGACCAGATCTGAGGTTCCATCATAATCCTTGAACTGAGGGAGCTTGAAGTTCGATGGATGGGCTCCTGCATGATTCAAAGAGAGAATGGGGCGTCCGTGGAAACATCATCGATGTGGACAGGGGCAGCATGATGGAGTTCTTCAATCCATCGATTCATCTCTTGAAGCTTCTGATTGAGATCCTTTTGATCTCGAACCTTAAGGATCCTTTGGCTGAATGGTGGTAGGGATCTCTTGGGGGTGGAGTCATGATCAGAATAAGGGCTCTCCGCCTTCTATTTCCTCTTTCCGAAGGTCGATCGATGACTAGCCTAGGCAGGATGTCCCAGCACCGAATCTTGATATTTTGGTGAAGCTCTTTCCAATTGAGTTGATGCTGGTGGTTGTTGCTGCCGTATGGTCTGTACTGCTTCTGTAAGACTCCTGACCTACTGGATTAGCAGGTTGAACTACTCCATATCCACCACCACCATCGATGGAGGAGGTTGGGATGCTGGAGATGAAATTGGAGCTGGTGGATCTGAATGAGATCTGACCGTGGAGATGGTAGATTGCCTGGTTGATGTCTTCATGAGCGGCATGTTTGCAAAGCTAATCGAAGAAGAAGAACTTTGAAGAAGAAGGATCTCTGCCAAGTACTCCTTTAAGAACATGAGATCTGAGCCCTTCCTCTAGCACCAATCCTATTGGCGTAGAATCTGGTTGATGCCAGAATAGAGCTAGAGCTGGAGAAGATGAGGTCGCCATCGAAGACTTGCAAAATAGAAGTCCTGTCTAGAGTTGGGGGTGGTGGCTCTGGCAGGACCCTTCGATGATCAAGTCAGCTCTTCTTGCCAATAAAAATGAAATGCTTAGGAGAGAAAGTAGAAGAGTGTTAGAAAGAAAAAGAGAGCTTAGAGAGAAAACGTATATGAAGGATCCATCATATAGGCAGAGCTTATAACAAACTGATGGTGACAGTCGTAACTACCTGATAGTGGGTCATTCGAAAATATGTGGAGTTTGTTATGGAGGATAGTGTCTGTTATCGTGATGTATCAGTTTGTTGGGATTTAATAGTTGAAGTTTGGATGGGATAGCTATAGATGGTGAAGAACTTCACCTCATAGTAGTTCAAGAGAGGTTTGAATGTTTTCGAGATTGTCTGTGTATTGACTAATATTTGCTGTATTAAGAATTGATCTCGAGGTTCTTCTAGTGATTGAGAGAAGTTCGATTGAAAGGAGTCTTTTAGGCAACTGAAAAAAACCTGAAAGGAGTTCATCCTGGGAGAGTTCATCCGAAAGGAGTTCATCTTGGGAGAAGTTCATCCTAGAGGAGTTTATCTTGGAGGAGTTCATCCTGTGAGAGTTCATCCGAAAGAAGTTCATCCTAGAGGAGTTCATCCCGGGGGGTTCATCCGGAAGGAGTGAAACTAGAGGAGTTTATCTTGGAGGAGTTCATCTTGTTAGAGTTCATCTGAAAGGAGTTCATTCTGAAGGAGTTCATCTGAAGAAAGAGTTCAAAGAGTTCATCCTAGAGAATTCATCCTAGGAGAGTTCATCCTGAAGGAGTTCATTCAGGAGAAGTTCATCTGGAGGAGTTCATCTGAAAGGATTCAGGAGTTTCCGAAAGGATTGGAAGAGTTCATATGGAAGAGTTCATCCTGGGGGAGTTCATTCTGGAGGAGTTCATCCTGAGTTCATCCAGAAGTTCATCCTAGAAGAAGGAGTTCATCCGAGTTCATCCGAAAGAAGTTCATCCTAGAGGAGTTCATCTAGAAGGAGTGTAATTAGAGAAGTTCGTCTGGAAGGAGTGTGACTGGAGAAGTTCGTCCGGAAGGAGTGTGACTGGAGGAGTTCATCCAGAAGAAGTTCTACTGGGAGGAGCTCTATTGGGAGGAGCTCTGCAGAAAAGAGTTCTACTGGGAAGAGCACGTTATCTACAATATCTAACTTTAACTATCTTCAAAACTCATCATCAATCAAGATCGAGAAGGTTGAACTTTGGTCCTATCATTCGTCATATGTCAAAAACAAGTTTAATTAAATAATAATTCTTTTTTACTCTTCAAGATCGTCTAGTTGGGCTTCAATGTGCCTTCAACAAATTCTACAGTATGGACTTGTCATTAGGGAGTTCAGCAAATTCTTTCAGAATGGGGATCGGTGGCTAAGGACTTTGGCGGGGGTTATTTTACTCCCAACACATGATATATTACTTGCAATACATTTGGAGATTTTTCGAGTTTCATGGTCGAAAAAGTAGAGATCCATCCAATCGCTTTAATCGATAGGTTCTGGGGGCAGCTCTAATGAGTTTGTCTCCTCCCCAGACTTTGAGGGACGACCCATGGCTGATCTAGAGGTGGCATCGCCATCTACGGCATCAAGTTTGGCCATGAAGCGATGGATGGTGAGACCAGGGTGGCCTGAGTAGTGGTTGGCATCGTTGGTTGGGATGTCAGGATGGCTTGGATCGTCTAAACCATTAGATTCTAAATCTACTAAAAAACTAGGTTGAACTACTTCGCTATCACCATTGCCAGTTGTGGAGGTGGATGGTTTCCGACGGTCACTGGCTGAACCATATTGTTAACCTGGCCCTCTGGTCATGTGGTGGCACTGGTGCGGTGGAAAGACATCCTTCTTGATGCCATGGTCTCGACTACCTTGATCTACATTCCTTCGGATAGGGATGGGCCCTTTCTCCAGTGCCAATCTGTTGGTGTGAGATTTCGTCCGATGTCGAAGGTGCTAGAGTGGACGATCGAGATCAATCCTCCTAGGGGTGAGACTTGCAAGAGAAGTTTTGATTAGAGGTAGTTCCAGCGGGGACCTTTCGACGCTCAAGTTAGTCTCATTCAACAAAAGAAGGAATGTGAGAGGCAAAGTAACGGCATACCTTTTTTTAGGATCCTCTTATGCCATCTTATGGATGGAAGGCTAGAGCTCTAGTTGGTAAGTTGGTTGGCACAATCTCGCTTGATCAGTGCAAGATTTGCGCAAGGTAGAGAGATAATCGCTCGAGATTCTCAGGATATGGCAGTAATGGTTGTCTTATTAGCTAGACAGCAACTGTCGTTTGGCAGGTGTTTGAGTTTTGATTTTTATGCCAATAGGGTGTCATTGAGACATAGATTGGTTGGCAACGACTAGGTGTTGATCGCCTTGTGTCGTTGTAAGGAGCTGAGTTCTGTTCAGTTGATTGGCCAATAATGTGTTGGAGAAGCATGGGAGTTTCATGCATGATTTTTAAAACTTTTTTGAAAATAAAATAGTGGAAGACTTTAGATTAAACCTTTAATCTAAATATGCATTAAATCTAATCTATAAACACCCTTTACCAGGACCTATGATATGATATTATGCAAATAAAATCTGAAATAAAACTATGAGATCGAATCTCATACCTGAACTTGATGCGAAGATTGCTGCTTGGTAAATTCTATTCATTGCTTCAACTGCGCACACAAACGGCCTCTAAAGATATCCACGCAAAGCCTGATCCATCAACTCTCGGAGTACTAGCTCCTTGTGAAGACTTTGTTAATGGCTGAACAATAAAGATGAAGAAGAGGATTGATCACGAGAGAACAGCCTTCTCTTATTTCTCCCACAAAATTCTAGTCTCTCACCCAATGGATGAGCAACTTTCTCTAAATCTCACATGCCTAAAAGCCCACCCTAAAAGCCTCACACCCAAGGAGACATCTCTCAGATTTCTGATGCCCTAGAGCTCTCAAAAATTATGTATGCCTTTTGTCTCACAAAGGGCTGAATATATAGGGTTGAAATTAGAGTTGGAGTATGGAACGAGTACCTATTCAAAATCTTTTTGAACTAAGATTTCTCCAAATCCTAATCCTAACTTAGAGTGGGCAGCAAGGGGGTTGGGCATCTTGATCTCACATGCACAAAACCCTTGTGCATGGAGAATAGGTGGGTGGCATATAAGGTTAGGTGCAAGGGAGGTGCAGTCCAGTATTTAGACTCTAAGATCTCATCTAATTTGGTTCAAATCAAATAACCTTTGATTAGATCCAAACATATGACTTGACCTAATCTAATTAGGCTCTTAATCTCTTGATCAAATCAGGGACTAATTGAGTTCAGGATCTGATCAAATTAGAATCTTATCTTTTTTAGCAATTAGATCATCCAATAACCTAATCGGGTTAGACCTAATTGAATCTAATTCAAGTAGTCTTAATTTAATCCTCATTAACTCAGTCAAATTAGTTAATTAATAATCTAATTATTAATCAATTCTTTCTTTAATTAATTAACCATCAATCATATTAATAATTGAACCTTTCAATGATTCATAATCAATGATCAGCCACTTGATCGGATCGAAACTTCTATATGTGTGATATCATAGATTCAAACACTAAGTTGGTAGCATAGGAACAAGCTTCTTGTACTAATCAAAGTGACCATTTAGCCATAGTACTCGACGATCGGACAAAGCCAAATGTATCGAAGCAACATTTACAATCTACTGGAATATAGTTACCATATAATTCATCCCCTTGATCAATAATGCTTAGAAAAATATCAGAGTTTACTGTCAACTCTAAATTAGTGATCCTTATAGTGTCTCAACCTATTTAATCCTGTGACTCTCATAAGGATTATCTTAGCCAAGGTTTTGCTAAATTAAAACACATTGAGACATTTTCTTCCAATTTTACTTGAAGTGGTCAATCCCATCTTGACTCATGCATCGATTTAATAAGTACTTGACTACACCTAAAAATTTTTCATCACTGAATTAGAAATTTAGGTAGTCCGGTACCAAAGTATAGTGAGTTACTTGCAAGTCACTGTGATGATCTCTGATCGATAGGACACTTATACCCATATTCTCTTGGATAACACTCTTACAGTAGAGTGCTCTAGAATGGTATTATATCCCACCTGTATGCTATACGAATGTCAACATACTCCTTGGTTAAGAGAACAACCAACTTATATAGCACACAATGATCTATACTTGATACAATTATCATCCTTATTAATAATGTATTATTTGATCATGAATAAGTTTAAGAACCACAAGATAAATCCTTCTTTATCGCTTTAGATGTAGTTCTAAGAACTTTCATCATAATAATAGAATTTGAATAAGAAGATGTACAACCTTATAATGAAAACATGCCAAATAACTTTTATTAATTTATGATTCATATACGTTTATAAGAATGATCTCAATTATCTACAAGCTAAACGATTGGATTTAGAATATATTTTTCAACAGCTCCTACTTGGACTAAAGCCAATTGGTACAATATCAAATACCTATCTTTGATTTATGTTGCTCGAACTTCTTGATCGCAAGGGCTTTAGTGAATGAGCTGACTAGATTTTTCTTTCTATCGATCTTCTGAAAGTCGACGTCACTTCGTTCCATGATCTCTCTTATAAGGTGGTAGCGACACAAAATATACTTTATATGCTGATGTGCCTTCGGTTCTTTCGCCTGAGCTATGGCTCCAATACTGCCACAATATAGCAAAATTGGACTATCAATGAAGAGTGCTACTCCAAGCTCGTCGATGAACTTCTACAGCCATACAGCTTTCTTTGCAGTATCTGTTGTAGCAATATACTCTACTTCGCATATTGAATCAACCTCGGTGTGCTGTTTGAAACTCTTCCAACAAACCGCACCATCGTTCAGTGTAAAGAATCCAGACATTGCTAAAAGACTGAAAGGGTTAGTGTAATAATTCAAGAGATTCTCCATAAACTAATCATTGATCCATAATTCTCATACTTGGATAGTTGAAGGAAAATCCTGATTTTCCGATCCAGGTTCGTTCAGATCTGATCAGATCAAGAGATATATTTCAAAAATTTTTCTCTTGATCCCAATCAGATCTTGATAAGTTTCAGATCTGATTCTTATTATTTTAATAAATAAAATAAAAAAGATAAATTAAATCAAATTTAATTTACCTGATTTGGGTAATCCTATTACCCTGTTGATGATCCTGATTTGCAGCGGAAGGTTCTGGATCTTAGCCACGCAAGCGCCTGGCCTCTACCGGTATCCACTCGGGTTGGATCTGGAGATCCTCTTCTTCTCTATCACACCTCCAAAAATCAGATCTGGATCTGATTTGGAGGATCTTCAAAACTCTTTTGAAGATCAGCAGTCGTCCTTTGCAGCAGCGCAGCCTTCTTAGCTTTTGATCGCCTTTCTTTGATCTGAATCGCACCAACCAAGGTCCAAAACTCCTTTTGGACGTGGAGAGCAAGGGGAGAAGAGACTATGGCATGGAGAAGGAGGGGAGAGGCAGCCTTGGGGCATGGGTTTCTTAATTAGAATTGCATTGAATCTGAGTTGGGCGCAGGGTCTTATTTATAGACTAGCTGTGATCCAACTCCTCTTCTTCCCAACCAATCACAACCCTTTGTGAAATCAGATCTAAATCTGATTGGTGGGAATAGAGTCCCCTGGATTCCTCCTTAGAGGGCGCCTAAGACCAGTCAAAGTTGGTTCTTAGAAGAACTCTAATTGGAATCCAAAAAGGAGATGGAGTCCTTGTCCAACAAGGACTCCTAGGCGCCTCCAACTTGGACACACGCCTAGGGTGGCGTGCGCCCTTCTCCTTGCCAGGTTCTGGCAGGGGGACAGGCCCCCACCAGCTCTCCAATAGGTGCATGACATGTGGTCAAAAGTCAAAGTGTCAATGGTCAACGTTTGACCAGTCAAAGGTAGACTTTTGACCAAAGTCAAAGAACAAGAAATGGCAGGTGACCAAAAATGGCAGGTAATGTCTTACAAATAAGACAACCTTTTCTGACTTGGACAACCTCCAGTCAGACCATATGAAGGCCTCTGATTGAGCACAAACTCCTTTGGCTCAGTCAGGACAACTTATTTATGATAGTAAAAGAAGAACGTTAGGTTCAATCGAGTGCTAGCACGATTTCCTTGAACCTAATTGAATCTCATTCAGATCAATTGAACTAGATCAGTTCAATTGATGATCACCAGATTCAAACCCTTGTTTGTGTGACCCAGTTAGGTTCAGTTCTGTATGGTAATGGGATATGTCATGATCTCTATCATCGACATCATCGAAACTCCTTTCGATGGATCAGAACTCTTCTGATTCGAACAGCTAGAATGATCGATCATCTAAATCATTCTAATTGCTCCCAAAATCCACCAGTGACACCTAGCAGTATATGGTGGCAACCCATCAGAGCTGAATGCGAACCTCTTGGTGCAGCTACCTGTGTGTGATTAAGTTCTTCTATCTTGAGCCCCGATCAGATTAGGGTTAAGGTGAACTCGTCAAACCCTAGTCTCTGTCATATGATGTAATCATTCGATTCGAGTCCAATGTGAAAATCTAAATAGAAACTCTTTCTATTATTTCACTCTACCATGGCCATGGATTTCTGGACTTGATTCTCATGATCATCATAGGGCTGCTCCTCTACCACCGAGGTAGATAGATTCCATCTTGATGCAATCCAGTTCCTACAATGAACATGCTATAGCCAACATACACCTCAGGGTTCCATATGGCTAGGAGACCGAGTAATGGTGTAGTCAAACTATAACACCCTCAAGGTGAACTGCCGATGCATCTCAGGTCAAAGAACCAGACACACTACTGCAGCATCGAGTCAGTCATTGACGAGAAGGTAGACTTCCCTAATGACTACTCGAGGTGGTCACGCTCAGTGCCCTCGTTCTCTAACGAGTACCTGTACTCTCGCTCCGGTGTCTCCACACCGTAGACTCAAGACTCATCTACTAAAGAGAAGCGATTGTACACCAACCTTCCGGATCAATCACCATCCTCGTGATGATCCTATGGTCGGGAGCATTTTATGAGTTAATAATGATTATTCATGTCTTAAATTTTCAACTCTTGAAAATATGAATTATCATTACCATTAACTCAAAGGATGTATCACAGACACTAAATACACATATGTGATAGAAAATAACCCATTTTATTGATTATAGTCAAAATTATAATTTTGCCCCTAGAAGTGTATTACAAGTGTCAGCCAATTCTGGCTTCTAGGGCACATATATCTAACAATCTCCCACTTGTCCTAAAGCCAATTGGCTACAAGTCTAAGTCCCATCTTCTCAAGGTGGGCTTCGATCTTCTGCTGGCCCAACGGCTTTGTAAGTGGGTCTGCCACATTATCTGTGGAGTTGACTCTCTTGACCTCGACGTAATCCTTTCTCGAGGTAATCGTGGATGAGGATGGTATCACCGTTTGCTTGGAACTCTTCCAGCTGACAGCACCACCATTTGCACACAAACAGACTGCCAGATGTCGACTTTCGATCATCTATATCGGACATGAAATCCGAGTCTGTGTATCCCTGGACTTGGAGTTCTCCATTACCAAAGACCAACATCATATCCTTAGTTCTTCTCAAGTACTTAAGGATACATTTCACAGAAGTCCAGTGTTCTTCACCTGGATTTGACTGATATCTGCTTGTGACACTCACAGCATGGGCTATATCAGGTCGTGTACATAGCATGGCATACATGAGGCTCCCTATTGCAGAAGCATAAGGGATCTTGCTCATGCGTTCTATTTCCTCAGGTGTGCTGGGGCACATCTTCTTGGAAAGATGAATACCATGTCTGAAGGGTATTAATCCCCTCTTAGAGTTTTCCATACTAAACCTCTTTAGTACTTTCTCTATGTACATCTTCTGTGAAAGTCCTAGCATCCTATTCGGTCTATCCCTATAGACCTTAATTCCTAGAATAAAGGATGCTTCACCTAGGTCTTTCATGGAGAATTCCTTGGACAACCACATCTTGACTGATGTCAACATGGGAATATCATTCCCAATAAGGAGGATGTCATCCACGTACAATACGAGGAAGACAACAGCGCTCCCACTGACCCTTTTGAAAACACATGGTTCCTCTTCATTTTTGATGAAACCAAACTTTTTGATCACATCATTGAAACGAGTGTTCCAGCTCCGAGATGCTTGCTTAAGTCCATATATGGACCTTTGCAGCTTGCAAACCTTGTGATCAGTATCACTGGATGTGAAACCTAGCGGCTGTTCCATATAGATATCTTCCTCAAGATATCCATTTAAGGAATGCCGTTTTCACGTCCATTTGCCATATTTCATAATCGAAATAGGCTGCAACATGGCAAGCAATGTGCGGATGGATTTTAGCATAGCCTACTGGGGAAAAGGTATCCTGATAGTCAATGCCTTCGCGTTGACTATAACCTTTTGCCACTAGTCTAGCCTTGAATGTCTCCACATTCCCATCTGCACCAATCTTTCTCTTGAAGATCCATTTACACCCAATAGGTACTATACCTTCTGGTGGATCTACCAAGGTCCAGACTTGGTTTGAGTGCATCGAGTCAATTTCTGACTGCATTGCCTCTAGCCATTTCTCGGAGTCGATATCTGATATCGCCTCGTTGTAGGTTTTGGGATCATCACCATGAGCACCATTACCTACGAGGAACATTTCCTCTACTTCCTCTGAAATAATACCTAAGTATCTTTCAGGGGGACGGGAAACTCTTTCCGATCTACGAGGTGGAGGAGGTAGTGTTCTATTGGCTCAACCTGATTTGGTTCCAACTTGGTCCTTAGCTCGTTCTACTTGTGAGACTTTCTCATCAAGCTTAATCTGCTTTCCAATGCCGCTATCTTGAATAAACTATTTTTCAAGAAAGATGGCATGTCGACTCACAATCACATTGTGGTCTTCTGGAATGTAGAAATAGTATCCTAATGACTCTTTAGGATATCCTATGAATCGAGCTCTAAAGGACCTAAACTCTAACTTGTCCGCTTGTTGTCTTTTGACATGAGCCGGACAACCCCAAATTCTGAGATGACTCAGACTTGGTTTCTTACCGTGCCATATCTCATACGGTGTGGTAGGAACGGTTTTAGAGGGAACCCTATTCAGTAGATAAGATTGAAGTTAACAATGAAGTGTCCCCAAAGAAAATCAGGGAGGTCTGTGAAGCTCATCATGGATCGAACCATATCCAATAGAGTCCGATTTCTCCATTCTGAAACCCCGTTGAGTTGAGGTGTTCCTGGTGGAGTCCATTGAGAGACTATGCCATTTTCCTTGAGATAGTCTAGGAATTCCGGCTAAGGTATTCACCTCCTCGATCTGATCGAAGAACCTTAATGGGTTTTTCCAGTTTGTTTTTCTACTTCATGTCTGAATTCTTTGAACTTTTCAAAAGCTTCAGACTTGTGTCTCATAAGATACACATACCCATACCTAGACAGATCATCGGTAAAGGTAATGAAGTAGACAAAATTGCCTCTAGCCGGCACATCAAATGGGCCGCACACATCAGTATGTACTAGGGCAAGGAGATCTGTGGCCCCTCTCCCCATGTCCAACAAAAGGGAGTTTAGTCATTTTGCCTTGAAGACAAGATTCACAAGTTGGATATGACTCGGAAAGTCAATGGACTCAATAGCCCATTTTTCTCCAATTTGTTGATCCTATCTTCTGCTATATGACCTAATCTCAAGTGCCATAGATATCTGTAATCGTTTGGACTATCCCTAGGTCGTTTGCCTCCTGCATCCTCACGTTTTCAAGCTCGAGATAATGAGCATACCTCCAGAAGGACCTTCCTTCTTGTTCTTCAGGGTGGCCAGGTAAGTAGGGCAGTTCCGCTTCCAATGGCCGTCGCTGTTGCAATGGAAACACTTTCCTTTGCCATCGGCCTTTTTTCTTCGGATTCTGCCTTCTTCTTCTTTGATCCTTCCACCTTTTGCTTTTTCACAGACTTCTTTTTCTTTCCATAAGACTTTCTTTTGGAAGAAGTCCGTTCCATAGCAAGAACTGAGCCTTTAGAACCTTTCATAGAAAGCTCAGCGGTAACCAGCATATTCATTAACTCGGCCAAGGAATTTTGAAGTTTATGCATGTGGTAATTCATGATGAATTGCCCATATGCATCAGTCAAGGATTGCAGAATAATATCATTCTGCAGGTCCAAGTCCAACTTCACACCGAGCTTCTCAAGCTCTTCCATGTCCTTGATCATTGTCAGACAGTGATCTTGGACTGACTGCCCATCACGCATCTTAGCCTTAAAAAGTCATTTCGTGACTTGATATTTGGCTGCGCGACTCTGTTCACCAAACATCTCCTGCAGGTGAGCCAACATTTGGCGAGCAGTCCCGATATCTTCATGTTGGCGCTGGAGCTCATCAGACATCGAGCCCAACATGTAATATCTGGCCTTATTATCTTCGTCTATCCATTTTTTCCAGAGACGCTCTCTGTTCAACAGTGGATGGACGGGCTGGTAAGGTGGGAGGGTCCTGGTCCAAAACATGGGTTAACTTCTCGAACCCAAAATAATTTTGTAGTTCCTGAGCCAATCTTTATAATTGGGTCCAGTCAGTCTATGTGTGTCCTAGGATACGTGCCAATGGGTTGGACGCAGACATATTTTCCTGTAGAGAGTCAAAGATTCTAGTTAGATACTGTAATTTTGACTTGACCAATTTATTTAGGAAATTTTATTTTTAAACAAATTAGCTCCCACTATTTTCTCGGATCCCTACACTCCCTCTGTAGAGATGCAAAAATCTCCACGATTAATGATTTCTAGTGGGTGGTGCGGTCTCACCAACTGACTCATCACCTCACCTAACAGTTATTGGTGATGGGTTAGCCAATGAGTGAACAACTCTTGTTCAATGATTCTCTAATCATGGTGCACCCAAACTTGGTCTCTAATTCATGAATCTCACCGTATCCAGAATATTGATCCACTCCTTAGTTAAGTCAGACCCACCATTTGCATAGACTGGGTTCCTAATTGAGTCTCTCACCGTATCCGAAATATTGAGCCCAACTCATCCTCCAGCCCATAGCATCCAATGCCTAATAGACATGGTTGCATCTTCCCGGTGCAACTGAGCCACTGTATCCAGCCGAGAACAATCAACCCCGGGAAGGGCCCGCACATCTACAATGGTGGAAGACCTCAGACTTAATCTTTTCTTAGGGAGAATTGATTCAGGTCTCATTAAACTAGACTTGGCTTAGTCATAACAATTATGACCACCTAGTGGCATGTCACAGCCAACATACACCTCATCCATATGGCTAGGAGACCGAGTAATTGTAGTCAAACTATAACATCCTCAAGGTGAACTGCCGATGCATCTCAGGTCAAAGAACCAGACACACTACTGCAGCATCGAGTCAGTCATTGACGAGAAGGTATACTCCCTAATGACTACTCGAGGTGGTCACGCTCAGTGCCCTCGTTCTCTAACGAGTATCTGTACTTTCGCTCCGGTGTCTCCACACCATAGACTCAAGACTCATCTACTAAAGAAAAGCGATTGTACACCAACCTTCCGGATCAATCACCATCCTCGTGATGATCCTATGGTCAGGAGCAATTTATGAGTTAATAATGATTATTCATGTCTTAAATTTTCAACTCTTAAAAATATGAATTATCATTATCATTAACTCAAAGGATGTATCACAGACACTAAATACACATATGTGATAGAAAATAACCCATTTATTGATTTTAGTCAAAATTACAATTTTGCCCCTAGTAGTGTATTACAAGTGTCAGCCAATTCTGGCTTCTAGGGCACATATATCTAATAAGTTTTAGTAACCTTCCAATGATTCTCTCTTGGATTAGATTGATATCTACCCACTATCCCTAGAGAGTATGCCATATCTGATCTGGCACATGTCATGATGTACATAATAGAACTCACTATCGAAGTATATGAAATTCTACTCATACGCTCTCTCACTTGAGAAGTTGTCAGACAATCCTTCTTCGAGAGAAATTTTATGGTCTATCGGAAGATAGCCTTTCTTAAAATTCTCTATGCTGAGCCTTTTTAGCATAGTATCTATGTATGTAGACTGGGACAACCAAGCAATCTCTTAGATCTATCTCAATAGATCTTCATCCTTAGGATGTAGGAAGCTTTTCTCAAGTCTTTCATGGAGAACTTTGACGATAACCATATCTTTATTCTTTGTAATGCAAGAATATTATTTTCAACTAAGAGAATATCATCCACATACAGAACAAGATCATACAACTATTGAACCATTAACCCACTTATAGATGTAGGATTCTTTACTATTTTTAACGAAGCCACACGTTTTGATTATCTTATTAAAACACAAGTTCCAACTTTCAGATGTCTGCTCCAATCCATGATGGATCTTTGAAGCTTGCATACCTTGGACTTGTCTATGGATGTGAATCCTTCTGGTTGTATCATATATACCTCTTCCTCCAGCTCTCTATTTAGAAAAGTTGTTTTTATATCCATCTATCAGATCTCATAGTCCAGATGTGTAGCTATCGTAAGCATGATCCGAATAGATTTCAGTATTGTTATAGAAAAAATATCTTATCATAGTCAATACCATAATGCTGACGATATCTTTTGGCAATCAGATGAATTTTATAGATCTCCACCTTACCATTTGTGCCTCTTTTCCTCTTGAAGATCCACATACATCCTATGGATTTTATCCTTTTAGATGAATCAACTAATGTCCATACATCATTGACCTTCATGGATTCTATTTTGGATTTCATAGCTTCCAGCCATTTCTCAAAATTAGATCTTTTCATAGCATCTATATAGGTAATCGGATCCTTGTCATTCTCATCGAACTCAATAGGATCACTATCCCGAATCAAGAAATCATAGTATCTGTCCTGTTGACATGGTACTCTACCAAATCACCTTAAGAATGGCTCTACATTGGGTTCTAGATTTGATCTTATCAAATTTGAATCAGGTTTAGTTATTGGTGTCGATTCTTCTACCATTCGAACTTCTTCAAATTCAACTTTAGAAGCACTAGCTCCTTCCTCAAGGAATTTCTTTTCCAAAAAAGTTGCTCTATTGCTAATGAACAATTTTTGTTCTTCAATATGGTAGAAGTAATACCCTTTTGTATCTTTTGGATACCCAACAAATAGACATCTATGAAACCTTGGTCCAAGTTTGTCTATTTTCAAATGCTTGACATAAGCTGGACAACCCTAGATCCTATGGTGTGAGAATATCGGCTTATGTCCTATCCATATCTCATATGGTATTTTACTTATAAACTTACTTGAAACTCTATCTAATAAGTAACAATCTGACTCTGGTGCATATTTACAAAAGAAGATAGCAGACCTGCAAACCCCATCATGGACTGAACCATGTCCAACAAGATTCGATTCCTCTTCTCAGACACACCATTGAGCTGTGACGTTTCAGGAGGGATCTATTGAAAGAGAATTTCATTTTCTCACTAATAAGATATTCACCTTCTTGATCTAATTGAAGAATTTTAATATTCTTACTAGTTTCTTTTTCTACTTCAATACGGAATTATTTGAACATTTTAAATGATTCAGACTTATGCTTCATAAGATAAACATACCCATACCTCGATAGGTCATCCATAAATGTAATGGAGTAGACATATCTACTTCTATCACTTGTGTTCATAGATCCATATACATCAATATGTATGAGATTCAAAAGATCACTAGCTCTCTCATCTTTTTCAATAAAAGATGACTTGGTCATCTTACCAAGCAA
Organism: Cocos nucifera; assembly: GCA_006176705.1. Lineage (NCBI taxonomy): Eukaryota > Viridiplantae > Streptophyta > Magnoliopsida > Arecales > Arecaceae > Cocos > Cocos nucifera. Next base: position 77,491 of record QRFJ01005037.1, on the reverse strand, counting down.
ACATGACTCACAGGTTAGTAGTGATTCACAATCATTAACTTCGAGGATATCATTTTGTGCCAACTTGTTTATCCTATTCTTGTTAATATGACCTAGCCTACAGTGCCAAAAATAGATATCTAGGATATCAATTATTTTAGGGCATTTGCTAAATGTGTTCACTACACTATTAGGCTATGATAATATATAAATACCAGTATTCATTTATCCATGCATTATAGTAATACCATTTATAATAACATCACAATGATCTTTCTTTATTGAAATTCAAAATCGTTCATGGCCAATTGGCTTACAGAAATAACATTCAATAAGAAATTAGGACAAAAATAACAATCACTAAGAACAACGATATTTAATTTGAATGCAAGCTTGATGATTCCTAATACTAGAACCGAAATTGATATTCTATCTCCAATATTCAAGAATCTCTTGCCGTCTCCAAATCTCCTACTAACCTGAAGTTCTTACAATAAATTATAAATATTAATAGGACTACCGATATCTAATACCAAGATAGTAGAATCACAAATAAAAAAATTATAAGATGTTATCATATAAATACCTTATCCAGCAATAGCTTGCTTCTTTCTCTTATTTGGCCTGTTTGGGTTCAGTAAGGCAATGTATAGAGGATAGCTCCTCTTTCAATGCCTATGCTTCTTATAGTTGAAGCACTTTGCTTGACTCTGGTCGAACTTGGACTTTTTGGTCTGACTAGATTGAGATGTTATAGCATTTTGCATCTTCTTGTTCTTCTTTTTTTTTATTTTTCTTTCCTTTCTTAAAGGGTTGATAACTAGAAGAAGATCCTTCCACTAAATTCACCATCTCTTTCTGAAGCTGGTGATCCTCTTCAAAAGTCTACAGCAAACCCAATGAGCCATGGTAGTTGACTATGGGCTTCATCATTCTATAATGACTAAGAAAAGGGAGGTAGGATTTAGGCAATGAATTCAGTATCGCATCCTTCCCAAGCTGCTCTTGCAAGAAAAATCCAAGCTGGCTCATGCACTCGATAATCTCGATCATGTACAGTACATGATCTATGACCGATGCCTCCTCCTTCATCCTAGCATTGAAGATGGCATAACTAGTCTTGTGCCTCTCAACATCATCTAGAGTGCCAAAGTATTCTTGCAATACTTGCAATATGCCCTCTAACTGAGCATCCTCAAATTTATGGCTAAATTCATCGCTCATGACTGCTCGCATATTGTAATGAATAGTAATTCGATCGTTAAGCCACTTTTGATAAGTGTCTCTGACTGTACAATATATGTTTGGTGCGGGCTTCTCAGGTGTTGGATCTATTATCACATAAAGGATCCACTAATGCTCCAAGATAATCATGAGCTTTCGATATCAACTATCAAAATTGAGTCCTGACAACTTTTCATTATTTAATGATAAATGAAGAGATAAAGAATTGGCCATATCTAAAAAAAAATAAAAGCCTTTATTGGTATATGAATCAACTAATCCTAAAGACATGGACTTTAGTCTAAAGGTTCTCCTACTATTTTATTTGAATTGATAGCCTCTACCTTCAATTCGAGGAATTATATTAATTCCTTAGCGGGTACTAGAATCCACACCGACTACACATGAGCCCAATTTTGGCTGACCCATCCATGTGTATCAGTAGGTAGGTTTTCAACCAATTATTTCTCTAAATAATTTCTAGTATTTCGATTTTGCCCTAGGAGCCTTTTTAGTTGGCTTTGGCCATCTCTACAAGGTTTAGTTAGGTCCAACCATTAACATGACTTTCTGAGTGCATTAAACAAATAAATGATTAAGCTCGACTTTGGTTGGCCCCATCTAACCAATTATCAGAGAAGGCAACTGAGTTATTATATTATAAATGATAATTCTAATAGTAGACGAGCACCAGATTTTTGGACCTTCAATGATTATCAAACAAATGGACCCATTATTATCCAACTTAATGGAAGGCTATGATCTTGTTATCTCCATAATAATTTTATTTTATAGATCTAATAATTTGGAGGATTTATTAATTATTCTGAAGGAAAGAGAAGAGAGAAGATCAACTAGATTTAATAATCCTCCCACTGACTTCATCAAGTCTTAAAGAGGACTTTTCTAGTTGATTGGCATCTAAATCAGTCACACCGATCAACCTTAGTGACATGGGTTAACTTGAATCTATTAAGTGGTCTAATCAAAACATAATCTACTAAGATGGCTAGGTAAGTGAGATCGGTGGAAGGGATATGTCATTAACTCGTCAAAGACTCATTAGTGTGAGTAACTCCTAATTAAAAACCATCGGTGTAAACTACCAAACTTATCTTAGACACATCCGGTTAATTAGTTTTGATTTAATCCACCTAATAATTCGGGCTCGGCCATTGAGCTACAATCAAAATCCATTTGGTAGAAACATGAACTTGATTAACTACAACTATTGAGATTTGATCAAGAGAAGAATTGACCTACTCTAGATTAATAATTAATTAGATTTGATTAATTACTTAGTCTATCATCTATATGATTTCTACTCCTAGGTCTAACCCAGTTAATGAAACCTAAACTGAGCTAATCCCATAATCCCACGATTTATGAACATGGACTTTAGATCTTTGATTCTCCAATCTAGATCTTTTGGTTTCACAAAATAATTCTCAATTAAGTTTATGAATATTGAAATAATTTCAATTTGTAAAACAATTTTACATAAATTTTATGCAAAAATATTCTACTTTATAATGAGGATCGTCCCCTCCCTGATAAGGGTCGACACCTCCAAGCAGGTCATCACATAGGATGACCTTTGTGTCAAAATAAAGAGCAAAAATTCATGTCTGTAGTAAAGGGTTCGACACCTTCAAAAAAGAGATTGACACTTTTTGATTGGGGTAGACACTAACAGGGTAAAGTGTCGACACTTGCAGGTGTGCTAGTAATAATTGCAGAATTTTAGACTTTCTAAATTTTACATAAAATCCAATAAAATCAATCATAAATTAATTTTAGATCTCATCTAAACATATTTATGATTTCAAATTTTATTCTTAATGATCATCTTTTCATACAACTTTTATATCGAATACAAACAATCATAGGATTTCACAAATCTAGGATTTTGTAGAAAAGTAAGTTTTGATTTTTTCACATTTCTTCTTTATGAAAAATCATAGTAACACTCCTATATGCCATAAGAGATCCATATCGAATAGAAAGAGAGGGCCTTTAAATCCTTCATTCTCTTATGATCGGACTGCCTGGTGATTTATCTAATCCAAATATTAGGTTACAAGAAAATAAACTAATTTAATCATGTTAAGATCTAATTAAAAAAAAATTAGATCTTATCTAAAACATTAGATCTCATGCAACATAAATTAGATTTTATTCCTTATGCATGCATATCATATCATACAAGGAACTAGATGCTTTGATACCACTGTTGGAGAAGCATGGGGGTTTCATGCATGATTTTCAAAATTTTTTAAAAAATAAAATAGTGAAAGATTTTAGATTAAATCTTTTAATCTAAACATGCATTAGATCTAGTCTATAAACACCATTTACCAAGACCTATGATATGATATTATGTAAATAAAATCTAAAATAAAACTATGAGATCGAATCTCATACCTAAACTTGATGTGAAGATCGCTGCTTGGTAGATTCCGTTCATTCCTTCAGCCGTGCATACGAATGGCCTCTAAGGATATCCATGCAAAGCCTGATCCATCAGCTCTCGGAGTGCTAGCTTCTTGCGAAGACTTTCTTAATAGCTAAACAAGGAAGATGAAGAAGAGGGTTGATCACAAGAGAACAGCCTTCTCTTATTTCTCCCACAAAACCTAGGCTCTCACCCAATAGAAGAACAAGTTTCTCTGAATCTCACATGCCTAGAAATCCACCCCAAAAGCCTCACACCCAAGGAGAAATCTCTCATATTTCTCATATCCTAGAGCTCTCAAAAATTCTGCATGCCTTTTGTCTCACAAAGGGCTGAATACATAGGGCTGAAATTAGAGTTAGAGTTTGGAATGAGGTTCTATTCAAAACTTTTTTGAACTAAGACTTCTCCAAACCCTAACCCTAACTTAGAGTGGGCAACAAGGGGGCTAGGCATCCTAATCTCACATGCACAAAACCCTTGCACATGGAGAATAGGTGGGTGGCATGTAAGGTTAGGCACATGGGAGGTGCAGTCCAACGTTCGAACTCTTAAAATCTCATCCAATTTGGTTCAAATCAAATAATCTTTGATTAGACCCAAACATATGAGTTGACTTAATCTAATTAGGCTCTTAATCTCTTGATCAAATTAAAGATTAATTGAGTCCAAGATCTAATCAAATCAGAATCTCATCTCCCTTAGCAATTAGGTCATCCAATAACCTAATCGGGTTAGACCTAATTGAATTCAATTAATTAATCTTAATTTAATTCTCATAACTCAATCAAATTGAGTCAATTAATAATTAAATTATTAATCAATTCTTTCTTTAATTAATTAACCATCAATTATATTAATAATTAAATCTTTCAATGATTCATAATTCTTGATCAACCATCTGATCGGATCAAAATTTCTGTATGTGTGACCCCATAGGTTCGAACACTAAGTCGATAGTATAGGAACAAGTTTTCAATATTAATTAGAGTGATCATCTAGCCATAGTACCCGATGATTGGATAGAGTCGAATATAATGAAGAAATATTCACAATCTATTGGAATATGGTTACTATATAATTCATCCCCTTGATCAATAATGCTCAAGAAAATATTAGAGTTTACTATCAACTCTGAATCAATGATTCTTACAATATCTTAACCTACTTAATCCTATGACTCTTATAAAGATTATCCTAATCAAGATTTTGCTAAATTAAAACACATTGAGATATTTTCTTTCAAATTTACTTAGAGTGGTCAATCCAATCTTAACTCATGCACTGACTTAATAAGTACTTGACTGCATCCAAAAATCTTTCGTCACTGAATTAGAAATTCATATGGTCCGGTACCAAAGTATAGTGAGTTGCTTGCAAGTCACCGAGGTGATCTCAGATCAAGAGGATACTTATACCCATATTTTCTCAGATAATACTCTTAACAGCAGAGTGCTCTGCAATGGTCATGTTCAGTGCAGATCAATATCCCACCTGTATGCTATAGCAGTGAACACATTTCTTGATTAAGAGGACAACCAACCTATTGGGGATAAACCTACTTTTGCCAAAGTTCTACCGGATGTCTGATCTCTGGGTGATCCCATCTAGTGGCGATGGTTATGGCCGGGCTTCGATCGGTAAAGATCTTTGGATTCCAGTTTGTTGCCCAACAAGACAACCCAAGAGGGGGGATGAATTGGATTTTTCAAAACTTAAAGCTAGTTGGTTGCTATTTTTAAAAACAAATGATGTGGTGGTGTATGCTTTAGCTTTAGGTATGTAGAAATGCAGAAATGTAAATGAAATGAAGTAAACAAGGCAACACAAATACTAGAAAATTTATAGTGGATCGGTGTCCTTTGCACCTACGTCCACTCTCCAAGGCCCACTTTGAAATTTCACTATAATCTCTTCAAGATTATAGTCGGATAGTTTTTTAAGACTTACTATCTAAAATCTAGTTAGTTTTTACACTGGCTCACCAACCACAACCAAATCCTGAGCCAATCCTTGGCTTATAATCCAATTTTTGGGCTTGGATAAGCCTTCCCTTTAGCGTCAAAATCCTATTGAAGCTAAGTTACCAGAAAAAAAAAAAGTTGAACAAAAATAATGAACAAAAAGCTCCTTTGATGAGCAAATAAGTCGATGAAGCTTTTTGAAATCTTCTTTGTTGAAGGCTTTTAAGCTTGTCTTCTTGTTGAATGGAATCTCTTGATTTGATTTTTCTTGAAGATGGAAGTTGAATGCTCTCTATTCAATACATTTTGGACTTTTTTCTTTAACTTTTTATTTTTTCAATGAATAAATAGTCATATCTCTTCCTTCAGGTGTTTTGTAGATAATTTTCTATGTTTGGTAGGCTGGAGAACCTTATTTGATCATTGGAGAAACAAAAATGACCGTTTGAACTAAATCTGCATAGTTCTGAACAGTCTACAGAAACTAGCCATTAGAGCTCGAGTCGAACCTTAAGTCGACTCGAGCCTCAGCTCGAGATTTTTTACTCTACTCATTTCTTTACATGAGACTTTTTACTCTGCTTGATCCTCAGCTCGTGGATCTCGAGTCGACTCGAGCCTCTGCTCGAGACTGTGCCCAATTTTGCTTCAAAATTATCATCTTCTATATTTTTTCTGAGATTTCGACTCGAGAACCTCGAGTCGACTCGAGTCTCTGCTCGAGACCTTGCTCTAAAATCATCATTCTCTGAATTTTCACTGAGACTTCGACTCGAGAACCTCGAGTCGACTCGAGCCTTTGCTTGAGATTGTTCTTTCTGAAACTTCTACATGCCAGTCTGCGTATCAACTCGAGCTGAACAATGAGTCGAACCATGAGTCGACCCATGGGCTTCTTAAGCTGAAAAGTTTTAGTTCCCCCAAAGATTTTTTTCTTCAATTCTGGTTTGGGGATGTCCTTTGCAAACCTTGTTTCAGATGTGATTTATGCTTCAAAAGCCTCCAAATCTTCTCTATCAATTTTCAATTGCATTTATATGAAAATTTTATTTGGTACTTTAAAATGCATCCTGAAACATGATCTAAATAATTTCATTAGTTTAAATATATACTCAAATATTTTGTTACTCATCAAAATCAATCCTTAGAGTCAATAATCTCTCCCTTTTTGATGATGACAAAACTTTGAGTATATGAGCGAGGAATGTGCAATAACAATGTATTAAGGATATTTTCAATAGATTAATGATTTAATCCCCTTTGTATTTTCATATTTATCTCCTCCTCAATTTATGCTTGCATTTTTAATATATCTTTTTAATTCAAGATTAAGTTTTCTGCTTGTACTCATTAGAATGGTAAATTGCCAGCATATATCCATATGTGTATGCCAAGCATTAGTATTAAACAATCATACATAGAGTGTGTATCATGGCACAAACTCCAAACTTATAATGCACATCATATATGCTGAAAATTTCAATCCTTAACATATTCATGCTTAACACATTCAAGCTAAAAATTTTAATCTTAATATATTTATGCTAAAAATTTTAGATTTAACACATTCAAAGTGAATGAATAGTGGATGAATTTTAACATATTCAAAATGAATGAATTCATGCTCATATACATATTACTTTCCCTTTTTGTCATCAATCAAAAATATAAAGTTAAGGCAAATGTTCAGAACGAGTGCAAGAGTAAGTGATCATGAGTTTCATTGCTTTAACAAAATGAGTATGTTAAGCCACCAAAACACACTAGGATACAATGAAACATCAAGTTCAAAGCAAGACTAGGGTAAGCAAGTTTACATCTATAAGTGTCAAGTACATGGAGTCAAATACAAACACAGAGTCAAATATAACCATATACTCCTAATACATAGATATAAGTACAAGAAGTGGACAGACACTAGAGCCTATAAGGCTACTCATCATCAGATGGAATCTCTAATATCTAGGATGAGGCTTGTGAGGTAGAAGGTCTGGCTCTCCTGCTCCGAGTCCTAACAGAAGGTCTGGCTACCTGCGAGGGAGGAGGCCCTCTACGAGTGTAGACTCTGAGTGGTGGTCTGCTCTCACTCATGGATACCTAGATGATCTGACCAGATGACATAGGTGGAGGAGATGGAGGTCGTGGCATGGCTGCCCTGTCGCGGCATCTGCTGCTGCTGCCGTTGGTATCGCACCTGGAGCGAGTCTCTCTATTTTTTTGATCAAACTGCCCATGGCTCCAAGTACTGAAATGATGCCCTGCTGCTATGTCTGACCCAAGCTACTGATCGCTGCCATCATCTTAGTGACTCTAGACTCAAAGCTCCCCCTGAGCATAGCAATCTCCTCAATGATGCTAGAGCGATCAGTGGATGTGTCATATGTGTGCTCCCTCTAGTCCAGAATAGAAACCCTCTGAGAGATAGACCTCATCTCTATCTGTACAGTCTCTACTCTCTCAGATAGTTTCTAAATCTCTCTATTGACTCTGGTAGATATCATGTTTGTCAGTCTCTTCATAAATGTAGAGTCAGCAGGTGGTGTCTAAGGAAACCTCCCCGTGGGTGGAGCAAGAGGTGTCATAGGTGTATCAGGATCAGTGTCAGATGCATCTTGGGCTGCCACTAGAGTAGAGGGATCTCCTACCTCTACAACTCCGGGCGCTCTCCTCTCTTGATCAGAAATGTTCTTGATCCATCTTCCATCCTCTATGTGATACTGCATTCTAGTCAAGGCTCTCATGTAATGTACATCATAGTGAGACTACTTCTTATTTGCTTCATTTTCTAGTGACACTCTAGCAGTCTCAAATATCCTGGCCAGGGCCATGCCATAGGATAAATACACTTTATTTCTAGATGCTGCCTCTCTTATTTGATGCATCATAATGCTAGACAGATTTATCTAAGTTTTCTGAACCATCAAATACATCATGCACAACTCTCTTTCAGACACAAAGTCATGTCTACCTAATTTTGGAATAAAAATCCCATTGATGTTATGATGAAAAACTTTCATTTCCACTGATAGTGTAGGTGCTAATACATCTCTTATAATATCATCCCTGCCTATAATCAGTCTTAAACCTCTTTTTTTGTCAGATAATTTATCGGGCATAAAATCTTCTTTTGTGATACCAAAAATCTGAGCCAAACTCTCCTCAGTCACTTTAATTTGTATACCTTTGACCGTGCTTACAATTTTAGAAAATCCTCTTTTAAGATTTTCATAGAACTCTCTAACTAACTTAGGATACATGGGGGTATCCATTGTGCAGAAATTTCTCCACCCCATCCTACCAATCCAAGTCCCAATAGAAAAATTATAACTTTCAAAGAAATCAAAATCAATTCTCCTCCCCATTGTAATGGCTCTAGTGTCCATCCTACCAATAGGTGAAGGTGGTGGAGGAGGTGAGTTCGGTATACCTTGATCCTGTTGAGGTTCTTCCTAAATGGGTTTTTCCTAAGTGGGTTCTTCCTAAAAGGGTCCTTTGGAGGGTTGAGAAACCTTAGATGGTTGGGATGTCGCCCGTTCCATTTGGGCTTTCCTTCTCCTCTCCCATTTTTTGGCTCCACGGGTATTACAAACTTTCCGCACTCCATGCCTTTCTCCAACCATTTTACCCAAATCTGGTTCCTAACTTTACAAATCGAAGGAAAGAGGTGGTAGGGAAGCAAGCAGACACTGTTAGATTGAGTTTGAGGGACGAGAGGCCCTCTGCTCATCAAGATGAAGAATTTCTAGGGCATCGCGAACAGTCATGGATCTGTTTTAATCATCTGTGGCTCCGACCCTCAAGTCGACTCATGGTTTTGAACTAGTTTGCTCAAGTCGACACGAGCAACAGTTCTGAAACTTCTAGAGTTTTAGAAGAAATTTGATATTCAGATAATGTTTAGTTATTTTTTAAATATTAATCATTAATTTTGTACATAAAATTTTAATTTTTTTGTGTTTAATTTGATTTATTTGGAGATTTGGAGAATGAAATTTAATCAAGTTGGTAGCATAGTCCTAAGTCTCTTCTAATAATACTAAATTTTTCTTCACTCAGAAGTTTTGTGAATATATTAGCTAATTATTTATCAGTACTAACAAATTCAAACACCATATCATTATTTTGTACATGATTTCTTATGAAGTGATGTCTTATCTCAATGTGTTTGGATCTTGAGTGTTGAATTGGGTTCTTGATTAAATTGATTGCACTTATGTTGTCATATCTTATGGGTATCTTATTAAGTTTGAATCCAAAATCTTCTAACTATTGTTTAATCCAAAGAATTTATGCACAACAACTTTCAGTAGCTATATATTCGGCCTCGACCGTTGAAAGTGCTACTGAGTTTTGTTTCTTACTAAACCAAGAAATTAAATTTACTCCTATGAATTGACATGTGCCACTAGTGCTTTTCCTATCAAGTTTGCATCCAACAAAATCAGCATCAGAGTAATCAATTAATTCAAATTGAGATGCTCTATCATACCATAGTCCTACATTAAGTATCCCAGATAAGTATTTAAAGATTCTTTAGACAGTAAGCAAATATAATTCTCTAGGATCTAATTGATACCTAGCATACATGCAAATACTGAATACTATATCTGGCCTACTTGCAGTAAGATAAAGAAGTGAGCCTATCATATCTCTATATAATGTTAAGTCTACTTTCTTACCTTTCTCATCTTTGTCAAGTTTGTAGGATGTACTTATTGGTGTGCCAATTGGTCTTGAACTCTCCATCCCAAACTTCTTGAGTATTTTTTTTGTATATTTTGTTTGGTTGATAGAGATTTCCTATTCATTTTGCTTGATTTGGAGTCCAAGAAAGAAGTTTAACTCTCCCATCATGCTCATCTCGAACTCACCCTGCATTAGCTTAGCAAATTCTTGACAAAGAATTTTGTTAGTGGCACCAAAAATAATATCATCCACATAGATTTATACAACTAATAGATTCTTATCTTTTCTTTTTAAGAATAAGATTTTATCAATATTTTCTCTAGTAAATTCATTATCTAGTAAGAATTTATTTAATCTTTCATACCAAGTACGTGGAGCTTGTTTTAGACCATATAGGGTTTTATGTAATTTGAATACATGATTTGAAAATCCAGATGGTTGCTCAACATATACTTTTTCTGCTATATAACCATTAAGAAATGCACTTTTTACATCTATTTGGTATAATTTGAAGTTCATGAAACATGCAAAAGAAAGTAATAGTCTAATGGCCTCTAATCTAGCTACAGGGGCAAAGGTTTCATCAAAATCAATGCCTTCTTCCTGATTATATCCTTTTGCTATTAATCTAGCCTTATTCTTATAATGATTCCATGTTCATCTAATTTATTTCTATATACCCATTTAGTTCTAATTATTGGATGGTCATTTGGTCTATCAACTAGGATCCATACTTTATTTCTTTCAAATTGATTTAATTTTTCTTGCATGGTATCTATCCAATATGGATCATTTTAAGCTTCTTCTATTGATTTAGGTTTAATTTGTGAAACAAACTATGTAATTATTTACATTTCTATGATAAGATCGTGTTCTTACCCCTTGTGATGGATCACTAATTATAAGATCTTTAGGATATCCATGTGCATACCTCCATTCTTTTGGCAGCTCCTATCTTGGACTGTGAGAAGACTCTTCATTCTTCTCTTCTTCATTATTTTGAGGTGGAACATCCTTGAGTGTTAGATTGTCCATCTTGTCATGAAGATTTTCTACATCCTTATCCAAAGTTTCTTCTTTTCTAACATATTTATTATTATATTCATCAAAGATAACATGAATTGATTCGTCAACAACGAGAGTTCTCTTATTGAAGACTCTATATACCTTGCTTGATGAGGAGTATCCTAAGAAAATACCCTCATCAAACTTGGCATCAAATTTTCCCAGGTTATCTTTTCCATTGTTAAGTATGAAGCATTTACAACCAAATACATTAAAATAGTTGATATTTAGTTTTCTATCTTTCCAAAGTTCATATGGGATTTTCTTTAAAATAGGTCTTATTAGAACACGATTTAATGTGTAACATGCAGTATTTATTACTTCAACCCAAAAATATCTAGATAAATTACTTTCACATAACATAGTTCGTGCCATTTCTTCTAGTGTTCGATTTTTTTCTACTACATTTTGTTGTGGGATTCTAGCTGCTGAAAAATTATGATTAATTCTTTTTTCATTATAAAAGTTCTTAAAGTGCTAATTTTTGAATTCTATAGCATGATCACTACGTATGTAAACTATTGATGTCTTCTTTTCATTCAAAACCTTTCGATAAAATTTAGAAAATACATTGAATGCTTCATCTTTTTGTGCTAAAAATATTATCCAAATGAATCTTAAAAAATCATCTATAATTACAAGACCATATTTTTTACCTCCTAGACTAACGGTCCTTGTGGGTCCAAACAAATTCATGTGTAGCAATTCTAAAGGTTTAGAGGTTGAAATCATTCCTTTTGGTTTGAAGAAATTTTTAGTTTGCTTTCCAAATTAACATGCATCACAAATTCGATTCTTTTCAAAACTTAGTTTTGGTAATCCTCTTACAAGATCATTCTTAATTAATTTTGAGACTAAATCCATACTAGCATGATCTAATCTACGATGCCACAACTAACTAGTTTCATTGATCTTGGCATCTATTGCTACTAGACATTGACCATTCTTCATGTGTAGATCATCAAGATCTACCATGTAGACGTTGTTATGTCTATGTCCTATGAACATGATACCATTATCATTTGGATTAGAAACAATACATAATAGAGATTCAAAAGTTACTTTGAATCCCTTATCATAAAATTGACTAATATTAAGTAAATTATATTTCAACTCATCAACTAGCAATACATTTTGAATAGAAGTAGAAGAAGTGATATGAATGTTATCGATGCCAATGATACGTCCCTTTCCATTGTCACCAAATGTAACTACTCCTTCTTTAGGCTCAAAAATGATAAATTAAGATTTATCATCCGTCATATGCCTTGAACAGCCACTATCAAGATACCAAAGCCTCTTCTTATCTCGGGCTGCAAGACACTCCTACACAAGGAAATCAAGTTGAGTTTTTAGATTTCCAAGTCATCTTGGATTCTTTAGGATTAGTGCTCATGGTTTCTTTTGGAATCCAAACCATTTTAACTATTTTTTTTTAATTATCTAAAATCATATGCATAAGACTTATGACCAATTTTGCCATAACAAAATCTGAGATATTTGAGGTAGAATTTGATGAGGCTTTAACAAATAGATTTTTGAATAGTTTTTGTTTCTTATAAGGTTTAAATCCTAATCTAGCCTTGTTAAAAATAGCTCTTTACTCATTTAGTAGCATATTTAATTTTTTGAAACTATAGATAAATCTTTCTATAAATGATTTGATTTTTGCTAGTTCATCATTCAATTTCTGATTTTCATTAGTAAGTAAATTCAATTTTTCAGAAAATATTTTTTTTTTCATGAGTAAGTTCTAAATTTAACTTTCTTAAGTCTTTGTTTTTCAAAGTTACTTTCTTATATTCAACCATAAGTTCAGAAAAAATCTCTTGTAACTCATCAAAAGTAAAATCTAAGAAGTTTTCAGCATTTACTTCCTTATTATGATATGCCATTAGGCAAAAGTTGGCTTCTTCTTATGATTCTTTCTGAAACTAGAGTCCTCACTATCACTCTAAGTAGCCATCATCCCTTCTTCTTGAGCTTTCTAGATGATTTCTTGAGAAGGGGCAGTCCATTCTAAAGTGGCTGGGTTTCTTGCACTCGAAGTAAATTGGTAGCTCCTTCTCTTTCTCCTTACTTGGTTCACCTTTGAAGGTCTTTTTCTTGAATCCTTGCTTCTTCTTTCTCATAAATCTCTTAAAATTTCTTATAATCATGGCCAAGTCTTCTTCTTCCTCCTCTTCATCAAATTCCTCACTCTCATCATTCTTGAGAGTAGTTGTCTTGAGAGCTATGGTCTTTTTTGTCTTAGTTTCCTCCTCCATGTTTTGCCTCATATTCAATTCATGAGTCATTAAAGACCCAAGAAGCTCTTCCAATAGTAGTTTGTTGAGGTCTTTAGCTTTTTGGATAGTGGTGACCTTTGCTTCCCAAGCTTTCGAAAGTGACATAAGAATTTTACGAACAATTCTTATGGGAAGAAAGCTAGAGCTTGAGGAAGAAGAAGGAGATTCAAGTGAGGTGAAAAACAAAGAAGAGTAGAAGTTCTTAAATAGCCTGAGGAACCTCGAGACCGTTATGATTACAGATCCCTCCTGACCGACCTTCATGCGATGCGTGTCCCATTTGTCATACCAGGGATCTGGGAACGGGCAGATCCTTAATGATGTCGTACCTTGGGCAAATTTCTGACGAAAGTTTCGAAAATCGTCTTTTCAAATCGCCTCGCATTTATGAAGCTTCGGTACCAGCACGGTAGACTCCAAAATTTTCCATCCGACAAATGCGGGAAGCTAAAAAAATGAGAGAAAAGAAGAGAAAGAAACTTCGATAGTCATGATTTTACTTTCTTCTTTCGAACTTCGAACTCGGAAGTGGAGGGACTTGTGTTGGGGATAAACCATCGGATGTCTGATCTTTGGGTGATCCGGCCTAGTGGCGACGGCCATGGCCAGGCTCCGACCAGTAAAGACCTTCAGGTTCTAGTTCACTTTGAGGTGGCCGACCTTCAACTCATGACCGCCAGGTGATTCTCTCAGCTACGCTGATCAACTTCAGAATCCGTAAAACGTTATGAGTCTCGTTTGGATGGGCTTGAATAGTAAAGGCAATCAGGTTCCTCCGCCATAAACAGACAATCCTCTCCAGTTAAGCTTCCCTTAGACGAACTTGAACAGTGAGAGTAGTTGCTTGAGCAGTTGAAGCGCTGAGGTTTCGCCCCCCGGGTAGTCTAGCCTAACCAGCTTGGAAGCTGGCCGAACTTCTTTCCTATCGAATTTTTCTCAAATCAAGTATCGCTATTACCATCGAATCTCATCTCAAGAGTCTCTGACTGATAGGACCCCCCCGGACAAACTTCTATGCTTTATCTCGAACTCCTCCAGAACTTCTTCTTCCGTCGAACTTCTCCATCAGTCAAATTTCTTCTGAATTTCTCCCCCCAGTTGCCTGAGGGGCTCCGCCCAGTTAAACTTCCTCTAGACTCTCTTAGCAGGATCCCTTCCGTACCCCTCCCAGCTGTCCGAAAGAATCTCGACACTTACTCTTGATATAGTAAATAACAATCAAGGCATGATCGATCTTGAGAACACTCGAACTCCTTCGGAACAACAGTAACTATGAGCTCTTTACCGCCTGTAACAACCCCATCCGAACCTCGACTGTTAAGTCCCAACAGACTGGTACGTTACGACAATGGACACCATCTTTCATAACAAACCCCATGTGGCCCTGAACGAGCCACTACTAGGTAGTTATGGCTATCACCATCAGTTTGTTACGGACTCCGCCTATATAAAAGATCCTTCAGATACGCTTTCTTTCCTAAGCTCTCATCTTCTACCTCAAAACTCTGCTAAAAATCTCTCTGAATACTCAATTTTTGTTGACCAAAAAAGTTGACTTGATCGTCGAAGGATCTTATCGGAGCCACCACCCTCGACTCCGGACGAAACTTATTTTGCAGGTCACTGGCGGCAACCTTGTCTTCTCTGACTCCAGCCTTAAATCTGGCGTCAATCAGATTTCGCATCAACAGAACCTATATAGCATACAATAATCTATATTATATATAATAATCATCCTTATTAATAATATATCATTTGATCGCGAATAAGTTTAAGAACCATATAATAAATTTTTTTTTATCGTTTTAGATTTAATTCTAAAAACTTTCATTATAATAATAGAGTTCGAATAAAAAGATGTACAATCTTATGATGAAAATATGCTAAATATTTTTTATTAATTTATGATTCATATATATTTACAAGAATGATCTCAATCATCTATAAGTTAGATGATTGAATTTGGGACACATTTTCAATCTTGAACTGCCAGCCATTACGTACAAGGATCATCAAGTAATAGTTGATATGCATAAGGATTACCGAGCAACAGCCGACATGCCTTATCTGCTTGTAACATTGACTGGATCATAGTTGAGGTCTAACTCGAAAAAAACTACGACCGACCACGAGTCAATGAGGATTCCATGCAATGGACCTGCCATACCTGATCACCTAGGACTTTTACATATCATCTACCTTTATAAAAATTTTCCCAATAAATTTATTTATTTTTTGTTTTTATTTTAAATTCAACTCCAATCCAAATCTTTTAGGGCAGCTGGGAATTTTTCCCCCCTCTGACAGGACCCTGAAGGTAGGGTGGAAGAAATTAGGCGATACATGAAAAATTATTATCAACCCTCATTTCTAACCACAGTTAACTTTCCCTAATTTTCACTCCCATACCATATTTTTAAATTTATCACGAGGTTTTAATAGGTTGCCAAGAGTTCTCCAGGAGCAAGCACCAGCCTTGTCCTCAGGTGCTTCCCTTACTGCCTTGTAAAATCAGTTGCAAAAGCATAGCAGGACCTCACAAGTCAAAAGATTAAAACTAGCTACGTAGGAAAGTTGCTAATTCTAAAACCTGCTACTGTGCAATCTAGTAGATCGGAACCGTCCACATATCACCATGCCGAAAGAGCTGAAACAATTGGCATAGTCTGTCTATAAAGAGCAACTCTTTCTTTCATCTTGAATGCCTCATTTCATCATCTCACAATTGGATGACCTTATGACCTTAATTTCCTCTCCGCTCCAGCATGCTTATCTACAGGCCTCAAAATGAATTTTTGAAATAAATGAGGTAACCATCACTCAGATGTCAAGGAGGTAAATGATGAATAAAAGAGAGATGGTTCTTCATTACAAACACAGCAAAATCGCTTACATTATATCACAAAGGGAACTCAAGAGGACTCATTTGAAGTCTCTAAAACTCAGCATTATTTGCTGGAGGCTAGAGCCAGTTTAGAAACCTTAGGGTTTTCCTACTAGCGTAAAATGAAGTAGAAAGCTAACTTGCTGGTAGCCCTGTATCTGAATCACACTGTAAGTTTCTGCGACGAGCTGGCAGCATCAATGTGCTGGAGGTGCAATGTAGCTAAAAGCCCTTGCCAGGTTTCTCTGGGGCCACCAGACACTTGAAAGTCTAAAAGTTTCTTCTTCTTCCTATAGTACTCTTCCAACAGCTTTCTCTGTGAGAAGAATAATGGATGTTAACATGTTTCTTCACAATATTCCACAATCAACTTGTATTTTAATACAAACTACATACATAGCTATGCTGGCTTATAGAAAGGCAAATTACAAACTCCAATACAGATTTAGAATAGCAGATCAGAAAAGATTTCGCAGACACAACAAAGATGACAACAATCAAGGGAAAAAATGCATAGGAACAAAAGTTACAAAGAAACATCAACATACCATGTTCACTATAATAAAAGAAAGAAAATATCTTAAAACAGCAAACCTTTTTTCCCCAATTTTCCTTTTTTTGCATGAGGGAACTGTAATGCCAATAGTTTACAAGTCAACAAGAACTAAACTGTTTTCTTTCAACATTACAGCTCTTAAGGTCTCGTTCAGATGCCGAAGCATCTTATCTGGCAATGACATAATATTTTAATCTATAGATGACTGTAAAATTAGGAGTTAGATGAGAAGATAAGGAACAGGACGGTGTATCTAAACATAACATGAAGCTTCGGTTCATAGCTATCTGCATAAGGGAAATCATCTTTCTAAAAGAGTGCAATATCCTGGTTTTTGGGGACTGACATGCAAACCATCAATTCCCCCAATCCTCCTCCAGCATGGCTGCTTCTCTTAAACATTTGGTTCCAAGTGGGGGCTTATCCTAGTATGATTAGTCTGAGTATCGAGATAGGGCCTTACGGTGGCTGAACTTCGAAGAATGCATAGAATGAACCTTTACCTTTTACTTCCACCATACCATTTCCCCAGGCAGCTAACATATGAGGGGGAATACATCCTTATTCAAACCATCATAGCAGTGCTGACAAGGCCATACTTGCACCAAAAAAGAAAAGGCACCCATTCTGTTGCAGTCAATCCTAGATCAATGATGTGGGCTGCTTTCCTGGATCTGCAAAACAATGAATAAGGTCAAAAAGCTTGCTAGATTGGCTCCAGCCAAGCTCTCCAATGCTTAAGTCAACGAGATTTCTTTGATGGGAGATGAGAAGGAAAACGAAAGAATCAGAGAGAGTGTCATACAGCAAGGATTTTTCTAGTTACCTTTCATACGGGCTTTCCAAATTATTTATAGCCATAGGACCCTGCAATTCACATCTTAATAGCTTGGAGCCATGCTATAACCATCTGGAATTATATTGTAACCACCTGAAGAATCGACATAACTGCTGAGGGCTATTATGGTAATCTTCATCCCCAGCTAGATAGAGGGAATGTACTTTCGTGCATGGGGGAAATCAACTGCCAAGGTAGGCTTTGATCTGCTTGGGGCATACGCCTAGTGAGAAAAATCTACCCAAGCTATGATGCTTCTCGTCTGGCGACATGACCTCGAAGGTCTTCTAGCTTAGTCCTACTTTTCAATTTGACCGAGGTGGACTTGATCCAACTATTTGAGACACCACATCAGTTATGAGCTGGACCAATCCAATCATGCCATGTTATCAAGTTCGTTTTCCACCACAACACTTGCCCCCACTTTCGAGTCCGAGCCATCTACCTTGGTTCCGCAAAAGAACTAACTACATCATCAGACTCTGTGTTGCCTTGATGGGGACATTCAATTTCTAGTGAGAATGTTCCAAAGAATGAGAAGCTTTGCTCCAACCCTCAAAGGCACTATTGATCATTTGGAGAATATCAGTTCGACATGCATTATGCTGAAGGCTACGGAAGTGGACCAGTTGAGTTGATGTAAGCTCGAGGCTCTATTTAAGGAGCGCATGTCCCTCATTATCTGCACCATATTGGGAGAATTCAAGTTCTTGGCGAGGGTAGTTTGTCTTCTAAGAGTTGTATCTCCATGGATTTGGTTGAGGCTTCTCAAACCAGAGTGCAATCTGGGGAGGAGATAGCCTAGTTTTCTTCCCGACTTGTTAGACTAACAAGTTTGCTACCAATCGGCCAACAAATGCTACTGTTGCCCATCCATCGAGTTTGTGGGTAGACAAGGTAACTTGAGAGTAGTGTTTCTCCGATTTAACTTCAGGAGTTCAACTTTGATGCTTCCCTTCTTTGTTTTCAGGGCATTCACATCGTTGCTATGGTGGATGAAAGCTTGAGACAGTACTACATGCAACCGATCAAAAGGCGATTGAACTGGAGGCCAAGTTGAAGGCTGCAAAGGGCATGGCCGAGGTGTCTAAGTTCTGAGCTGGCAAGGCGAAAAGGGAACTGCAGGCAATCAGACAACAAGCTGATGAGGCCAAGGAGAGGGCCCTCCAAGCAATGGAAGAGTACAAGTCCTTGATGGGCTACTAGAGAGAGGTTACCAAGCGCTCGATCTAGTTGTTCCTATAGGGCATCAAGAAATGCCAGAGGGAAAGAGCGAAGCTCTTCCCTGACTTCATCCACCTCATCCATGGTGAAAGTTGTGCAGGGGGATGGGGGGCAACGAGATGTAGCGACTGAGCATCGCTCCTTGAGACCGAGGGAATAGGCTTCTATGTAGGTCTTCTTGTTATGCTTCTTTGTGCAACTGCGAAGACCTAGGATGAGGTAGAGGGTGACTTCCTGAGCCAAGTAGCCTTGTTGAAGTTGCCAACCTTATGGAACTGGAGCCCAACCACTCCCAACCTTCTTCTTTTGTGATGAAATGCTGTCTAGTCCTTGACCTAATTTGCAATTGCATGTTGTAAATATTAATGAAATAGAATCATTTTTGTTTGTACCTCTTCTTTATCTAAATGTTTGATTTCTTATTTTGAGAGTTTGAAGTCATCTCATGGACAATGAGATCAGCTGCTAAGGTCAGACATTAAGGTCTGCCAAGTTAGGCTACAGCATACTCTTAAGTATATAAGGTCGGCTGAGTAAAACCGAATGAGGAAAATGCTGAAACAAAGCCATAATCACTTTAGAGAGTTTCAAGCACTTGAGAACGGCCAAATTAATTTAGAAAGCTTCAAAAGTAGATCGAGATAAAGATCATAACATTCTTGGAGGTAGACCAAGCGAGAGCCAACATGCTCTTAGAAATAAGATAAAATGAAGACATAAAGCCATAATCATAATGCCCCTGGAAAGAGCTAAAATAAGACTAGAGCATTCAAGATAGTTAACTGAGATAAGATAAAGCCATTGTCAAAATACCATAGAGGCGATTGAGATATTCCACACAGTGCCATGATTCCATAGAGATGAAATGAGGTGAAGCTAGAATTCCATAAAAGTAAGCCGAATAAAGTCATAGTGCTTGAGCAGGCTCGAAGTACTTGAGATCATCACATAGATGGATAGAGACTTAGTACTGCATGGGTCTTCGGGAGAATAATATAGGCCGAGTTGATAGACTTCGATCCTTGGGGGCCATCAGACCTTGCAATATAGTACTTGTCCAAGGTTGAGACCAGAGTTGTCGATCTTTGGAGGCCATCAGACCTTACTCCATTATACCTATTCGAGGTCGAGATTGAAATCGTCAATCCTTAGGGGGATTGATTGAGTTCCTCAAGATAGCAAACACCCAAATGATCGAGCCGAGTATGCTTCCATCCAAGCTTAGTTTGTACTAGAATTTTTCATCAAATACATGGATTAAGCCAAAGCTTACCTCCACAAGGCATGCAAACTTCATTATGAGAAAAGAGAAATTTTACAAAAGGAGATCATACACTCTCAACCCTCATACATCAATCCTTCTCTCTCCACAAAAAGCATTCTCCCCCACAAAGCTCTCTCTCTCTAGGAGACCCCCTATAGCTTTGATCACTGCCTGACAGTCTGCCCAAAGCACCCCTACTTCTGCTCTCTACCGGCACCTCTCCATAGTCTGCTGTTGTCGAACCACACTACGTTGCTCTCTCGGCTACTACCGACTGCCATCTGCACCACAAATCAAAGCCTTTTAAAGGACTCAGACCTTAATTAGACAAGATTTAGGAGTCTTAACAGCACCCAATTTAGTCTCCAACCATCCGATCACGACCGCGATCACCCATAGCCATCCGATCGCGCACCGCACCATAAAACTTGACTATAGACTGCATGAATTGGCCTTGAATCACTTAATGGTCCACGCCGCACCTTGAGGATTCCTCCATCAGCTCTCCACCTGTAGCCGCTTGAATCTAAGTTGCTCAGTGATATCAGATTTTTTCTAAAATTGGATATATACCAAACCTTACTCAATTCTCACTATTTCATTATGTAACTATAAGCTGACCATTCCGATGCTTTTGATCTCATAGCTCGATCCATTCGACAAACGAAGTGCCCTCATTGCTCTTTAGGGAGTCAAACAGCCTCTCTCTGTAATAAATATGATGCGAATATGCAGAATCTAAAATCCACTATTGGAAAGAAGTAGATACCTCATCAGAAACCATAAGCATACAATCATCAATCTTATTCATGTCACTACTATGGACCGCACCACAGTAGCCTTCGTCTGATCTCTGAGTTGTGGGCAATCTCTGACTCGATGCTCCAACTCATTACATCGATAGCATCTAATTTTGCTGGAGTCCCTTGTCTTAGACTTGGACCACTCACCTTATGATCCTCTTTCGCTTCGTCTTCTGCCACCACTACCTCCAGTCACCATCATAGCCGAGTCACATAGCCGCTAGATGTCCATGCCGTATTCTGACAATAGAATCAGAATATGAGAAAACAATACCAACTGAAAATGCACTAGAATATATTTTAATCCCTTAGAACCAGTTAATTCTGAGAAAGAGTACGAGGAAGAATATGAAGAATCAGGAGGTCAGGTTAATATCATGCGTTATATAGTCACCACTCCTGTAGATTCTGAGGCTTACAAATGCATCAGTATTTTTCACACATATGCACAATGTGGGAATAAGATATGTAAACTTGTTATTGATAGTGGTAGTTCTATGAATGTAGTATCTAAGTTTGTCGTTAATCGATTAAAATTGAAACCTCAGCCTTATCCTCACCCTTGTAGAGTTGCTTGGGTAGACAAAACATCTCTCCTAATTAATGAATGTTGTCTAGTACCGATTAAAATGAAAGCTTATGGTGCTGAAATTATGTGTGATGTTTTACCTATGGAAGTAGCTAATATCTTATTGGTCGACCTTGGACTATGATGTAGATACCCATAATTTTGGTAGAAAAAATACTTATGTATTTACGCATAAAGATAAGAAAATTAGGTTACATCTTGCCAAATCTAGTGAGTCTCGATCTTTTAGAAAAAACAAGAATTCATCTCAACCTCTCGAACAGAAAAACTATCATATTTTAACCCATAAGGAATTTGAAGAACAGAGTTCAGAGTCTGGGATTATGTTAGCAGTCATTCCTAAAGATGAAATTTGATTAACATCAGACATCCAAGATAACCCACCTCCTGAGATTGAACTGCTATTAGAAGAATTTAAGAATGTGACTCTAGAAGAAATACCAGATGGCCTTCCTCCCTTAAGAGACATTCAGTATGCCATTGATTTAGTTCAAGGATCACAAATACCTAATCTTCAACACTATAGATTGAATCTTAAGGGACGTGAGAAAATAAGAAGGCAAGTAGATGGTTTATTATAGAAGGATCACATTCGTCCTAGTTTTAGTCCATGTGTCGTACCAACTCTTTCGACACCAAAAAAAGATAGCACATGAAGGATGTGTGTAGATAGCAGGACTATTAATAGGATTACTCTCAAGTATAGATTTCCTATTCCTAGGCTTGAAGACATGCTTGATCAATTAGCTGGCTCTGTAATTTATTCTAAATTCAACTTATGTAGTCGGTATCATCAAATTAGAATTCGACCTGGAGATGAGTGAAAAACTGCTTTTAAAATCAATGATGGACTTTATGAATGGTTAGTTATGCCATTTGGATTATCCAATACTCCTAATATATTTGTGAGATTTATGACTGAATTGTTGAGATCCTTCATTGATAAATTCTTAATCGTCTATTTTGATGATATCTTAGTCTATAGTAAATCTAGAGAAGAACACCCAGATCATCTTAGAGAAGTCTTTATTACTCTCAAATCCACCAGATTATATATTAATCTTAAAAAGTATTCATTCTTACAAGATTAAGTACTATTTTTAGGATATGTTGTATCTTCCTAGGGTATCATGGTTGACTATGAGAAGGTGAAAGCAATTAGAGAATGGCCTGAACCAAAATTCCTTTATGAGATTTGTAGTTTTCACGATTTAGCTTCTTTCTATAGACGATTTATTAGAGAATTTAGTACCATCATGACTCCTATCATGAATTGCATGAAGAAAGGTGAGTTTCATTGGACAGCTAATGCCACCAGAGTTTTTAATGAAATAAAGCTTAGGATGACCGAAACACCTGTGTTGATACATCTTGACTTTTCAAAGATTTTTGAAGTAGCCTATGATGCATTAGACGTAAGAATTGGAGAAGTTCTTAGCCAGGAGGGTCATCCAATAGTTTATTTTAGTGAAAAGCTTAACGAAGCTAAGCAAAAATACTCTATATATGATAAAAAATTTTATGTTGTAGTTCAAGTTTTTAGGTATTGGCGATATTATTTTTTACCTAAAAAGTTTGTTCTATATTCTAATCACTTGTTCCTTAGATATATTCAGTTTCAGAAGAAACTTAGTACTAGACATGTCAAATGGATAGAGTTTCTTCAGGATTATATCTTTATCTTTAAACACTAAGCTGATGTTGAGAATGGGATTGCTGATGCATTAAGTAATTACTGTCTTACAATCCATGAATGCCAAGGTAATTAGTTTTGAGCAAGTAAAAGATGATTACCAGTATTGTCCTGATTTTTCTGATATTTATCAAGTGATTAATCAAGAAAACCATCAAGAATATATTGAGTTTATAATTAAAGATGGTTATTTATTAAAAGGTTGTCATCTCTATATACCTCAAACACCTCTACGGGATTAAAACATCATACAGGAGGATTAGCAGGTCATTTTGGGCGCAATAAGACTATAGCTATGGTTGAAGATAGATTCTATTAGCCATCTCTTAAAAAGGACGTAGTTAGAATTCTCTCTATGTCGTATATATCAATTAGCTAAGACTAGAAAACAAAACACTGAATTATATACTCCTTTACCGATTCCTCAATCCCGATGAAAAGATCTTAGTATTGATTTTATTCTTGGATTACCTAGAACTACTAGGGGACATGATTCAATCTTAATGGTTGTTGATAGATTTTCTAAAATGGCACACTTTATTTCTTGTCACAATACTTCTGATACTTCTTCTGTTGCTAACTTATTCTTTAGGAAAGTTGTTAGACTTCACGGATTACCCACTTCAACAGTATCTGACCATGATGTCAAATTTGTAAGTTATTTTTAGAAAATCCTATGGAAATTATTTGGGACCACTTTAAAGTTTTCTTCAATTTTTCATCCCAAACAAATGGTCAAATAGAAGTTGTAAATAGAAGTCTTGGTAATTTACTTAGGTGTCTAATTGGAGATAAACTTGGAACGTGGGATTTGTCATTACCTGCCACGGAATTTGCTTACAATAACCTAGTTAATAGGTCTACTAGTAAGAGTCCTTTTAAAATTGTTGATGACTTTAATCCCTGTCAACCCATTAATCTTATTTTCTTACCTATTGTTGATACGAAAATCCATCTTGAGGTCGGATTGCTGGAGTCGTGCGATGATGGCAAGTCGATGGTGACAGAATGGAGGCGGCCGTACCTGCAAGACAAGTCCTCAATCGGAGTTGGCTCCGTTGCGGACCTTCCGACGCTCAAATCAATTTTTCATTCAACAGAAGGAAGAAGATGAGCATTTTTGGAGAGAAGAGTTCGCGAACCTTAGAGTCTCTCTTTTTCCTCTTTTATAGAAGGATCCGGAGTTTGTTAGGATGGATCGTAGGTTGTTAGTAGTGGGAGAGCAAGAAGGTGTCAGAGAGATTTTGCTTGCCCACTAGAATATCCTCAGAAATCATGTCAGGTACTGTCCCCTCAAGGCATGTGGGGGGGAACCATCTCTTAATTATGTGAATTGACAACCTAGAGCCGAGAGTGGGGACTTCAGCCTTCTGATGACCTTATACTTGGCCTGAATTAGGACCTCGGCCTTAGCCTTCCAATGATCTTCAATTCAGCCTACATTCTGACCTTTGCTTCCAGCTTTAATGACCTTAAGCATGGCTTGAATTAGGACCTCGGCCTCAACCTTCTGATGACCTTCAATTCAGCCTACATTCTGACCCTGGCTTCCATCCTTTAATGACCTTAAACTCGGCCTAAATTAGAACCTCGATCTCAGCCTTCTAATAACCTTCAATTAGCCTAGATTCTGACCTTGGCTTCCATCTTTTAATGATCTTAAGCTCGGCTTGAATTAGAACCTCGACCTCAGCCTTCTGATGACCTTCAATTCAGCCTACATTCTGATCCTGGTTTCCATCTTATGATGATCTTAAGCTCGGCCTAAATTAGGACCTCAGTCTCAGCCTTCCGATGACCTTCCATCAGCCTAAATTCTGATCCAGGCTTCAATCTTTTGATGACCTTAAGGTTGGCCCGAATTAGGACATCGGCCTCAGCCTTTTGATGACCTTCCATCAGCCTACATTCTGAGCTAGGCTTCAATCTTTTGATGACCTTCTATCAGCCTAAATTTTGATGTCTTCAGCTAATACAAAAATCCCCCAACAATAGCCCCCTACTTCTGAGTCCGAGCCTTGGTTCGGACGAAGGGAGTATACTAGATCAGACTTGCCGAAGACATGTCCTTTTTTGTCATTTAGACTCAGAATCTTTTGATTTCTTACTAAAATTGTTCGAAGGTCTTTATCCTTTAGCTCGGATTCAATTTTATCCTCAATTTTTTGAGCTTAGATTTCTGCAAACCTTAATGTTCTGAGCTCGGATTTTTGCAGATCTTGGCCTTCTAAGGCTGGATTTCAGTAGACCTAGACATTCCAAGCTCGAATTTTGGTGCTTTCTCATTTAAGAACGAGGGCAGGTTCTCTTCTTTGATGCTTTCTCATTTAAGGACGAGGGCACATCTTCTTTATTTTAATCCGAAGATGAAGCGCCGCCGAGGCATTCCACGACCGTACTCGTGTTCATAAATGAGGCGCCCATTCCATGGCTATACTCGTATTCGTAAACGAGGCATCCTTTTCAAGGCTATTTTCATCCGGAGATGAAGCACCACCGAGGCATTCCATGGCTACACTCGTATTCGTAAACGAGACGTCCTTCCCGAGGCTATTTTCATTCGGAGATGAAGCGCCGCCGAGGCAATCCATGGCTACACTCGTGTTCGTAAACGAGGAGCCCTTCCTGAGGCTATTTTCATCCAGAGATGAAGCGCCGCCGAGGCATTCCATGGCCATATTAGTGTTCATAAATGAGGCGCCCTTCTTGAGGCTATTTTCATTCATCCGGAGATGAAGCACCACCGAGGCATTCCATGGCTATACTCGTGTTCGTAAACGAGGCGCCCTTCCCGAGGCTATTTTCATCCGAAGATGAAGTGCCACCGAGGCATTTCATGGCTATACTCGTGTTCGTAAACGAGGCGCCCTTCCTGAGGCTATTTTCATCCGAAGATGAAGTGCCACCGAGGTATTCCGTGGCTATACTCGTGTTCGTAAACGTGACACCCTTCCCGAAGCTATTTTCATCCGGAGATGAAGCACCACTAAGGCATTCCATGGTTATACTCGTTCGTAAACGAGGCACCCTTCTCGAGGCTATTTCATCCGGAGATGAAGCGCCACCGAGGCATTCCATGGCTATACTCGTTCGTAAACGAGGCGCCCTCCCTAAGGCTATTTTCATCTAGAGATGAAGTGCCACCGAGGCATTCCGTGGCTATACTCGTGTTCGTAAACAAAGCGCCCTCCCCGAGGTTATTTTCATCCGAAGATGAAGCGCCACCGAGGATTCCATAGCTTGTCCAAGGTCTTCTTTGCCCTGGATGGATGGAATTTATGGGCTCTACTCGGCATCTTTTGGCTATTGTTGTCGCCACCTTCATTCAACTTGCCCATGAGCAATGACGCCTTTTGCTGATATCGTAATAGATCTGCACAAGGAGTGAAATTTCTTGCCATGTTGGCTCTGATTTGTTAGTTTTTCTCTAATTGGCTTTCGTTGGTTGATGTTCTTGTTAGGTTGGTTTCCTTGACCTCCTTTCTGAGGTTGGACACCTTCTAGTCGAGTTAGCTTCTTCGGTATTGATTTTTTTCTGGGCTTGATGGCTCGACCTTGGTCATGATTTCGACTTCGGCTCGGCTGTGATTTAAACTTCAGCTTGTCCTTGATTTTGACCTTAGCTTGGTCTTGAATTTGACCTCAGCCTGGCTTGGATTTTGCCCTTGGATTGGCTTGGGATCTGACTTCAGCTTGGCTTAGGTTTTAACCTCGAATTGGTCTTTTGATGAGCTCGGCTTACTGAGGTTGGATTTCTATTGGCCTTGGATTTGTATGATCTTTACCTCTGATTTGTTTTGCTTTCACCTCGGATGGATCTTGAGCTTGACCTCGGATTAGTCTTGAACTTGATCTCGGATTGATCTGGATTCTAACTTCAGCTTCAGCATTTATTTTCACTTCAGCTTCAACCTTAGTTTTTTGAACTTAACCTTAATTGGTTTTGGGTTCAGCCTTGGTTTTGGTGTCCTATAGCCCTGCAAGAAAGAAAAGAAAAGAAAAATAACAATGGACAGAAGTTTAAAACTCTCTTACCATGAGTTTTCTGTTTGGGAGATTTTAGGTTTTGTTTGACCCCTTCTTGTTATGGGTTTTTGCCTTCGATTACTTTGGTTCAGATCAGATTTGGTCTCCTTTTTCTTCTCTCCCTCTTTTTGTTTGTATTAACTTGGCTTCAGCAGGTGAAACATACAGAGCCATGCACAGAGGTTGTAGTATTTTGCGGGTGGCTTCGGGGTCGCTCCAAGTTAGCTTTGGCACTGTATGATGCGAGATACGTATGGGAGGACTTTGGAAAAGGTCGAACGAATACACATGCAAGGGACTTCGGCTGCACTGGGAGCGCATGGATCTTGATGCATGGGGGACCTCGGTCACATTAGGAGCACCCAAACGAGGACTTCGGCACCGCGCGCATGAAAACTTCGAGGGCTGCTTGGTGGCGGGTTCAGCCGCACTGGAGGCGCATGGACCTCGGTGCCGTCACGGCAGGTTCGTCCAC
Source organism: Cocos nucifera (assembly GCA_006176705.1). Lineage (NCBI taxonomy): Eukaryota > Viridiplantae > Streptophyta > Magnoliopsida > Arecales > Arecaceae > Cocos > Cocos nucifera. Next base: position 49,478 of record QRFJ01005037.1, on the reverse strand, counting down.
ACCTGGGCATGCAGGGGAGGGTCAGTGCTGTTGAGAGGACTTCAGCTATGCCTAGGCATGCGGAGGAGAAGGTCAGCGCGCAGGGAGAACACCGATCGGACACACGTAGGCACAGGGGGAGGGAGATGATCAGCCGATTGGCTTCTTCTTTCCTCATTCTTTTCTTCTTTCTTTTTTTTTTGGAAGAGATCAACGCCGCTTGAGATCGCAACGGAGGACCTTGGCACCGCTAAGATCGCGAGAGAGATCGATGCCACTCGAGATCACAAGGGAGGAGAAGGCCTGTGCCATCACGGGCCGCGCCCGAGAGCACGGGGGAGGAGGTCAGCCGGAGTCGCCTAGGTGCACGGGAGAGGGAAGATCGACTGCAGTCGCCATGGATTGTGCCTGAGAGCACAGGGGAGATCAACCGGAGGGGTCGCCGTAGGTTGCACTTAGGAGCATAGGGGAGCAGCTCGATCGCGACTGGGGGCGTACGGAGAGGAGATCGGCCGAAGGGGGCACGCCGTCCGGGATCATGAGGGAGGAGAAGGTCGGCGCTGTCGTAGGCTGCGCCTGAAAGCACGGGGAGAACGTCAGAGCCGTCGCAGGCTGCGCCTAGGAGCGCATGGAGGAGAACGTCGACACCGTCGCAGGCCGTGCCCGGGAGTCCGGGGGAGGAGGTCGGCATTGCTGCGATTAGTTCCGATCGCACCTGGGAGCGCGGAGGAAGGTCGGTGTCGTTGTGACTGGTTCCAGCTGTGCCTGGGTGCGGAGGAAGAAGGTCGGCGTCGCTGTGACTGGTTTCGGCTACGCTTAGGTGCGGAGGAAGAAGGTAGGCATCGCTGTGATCGGTTCCGACCACCATTCGGAGTTGCGAGGAAGGAGATCGGCGCACGGAAAGGAGATCGACTATAGAGGCGAGACGGGCCTAGGAGACTTTGGCCTGATGCATGGGAGAGAGATCGAAAGGGTCGCTGTGGGGAGGAGATCGGCTGGATGCACACAGGCTTGGAGGAGGCCGGACGGCCGTTCCTGACGCATGGGGGTGGCGGACGTCAGCTGGATGTAAATGGGTTGGAGAGAGGCCTGCGGACGCTGACCCCTCCCACCTTTCTCCCCTCTCTATTTTTTGAAATAGAAAACCGATTTGATCGGTTTTTTTTTTTGCACCAAAACCATGAAAACCTTCACAACCAAATGAAACAGCAACCGAGCATTTTGAAGGTTTATGATCAATCAAATGTCCTAAACTAGGTGAATGTTATTTTTTTGGGTTCATCCGATGATAAGAATACATATGACAAACCATATTTTTGATGTAATTTAAGATGTTCCATGGTTCGCTACCATTAGGCTTCTTAATCAACTGAAGTTGCTCCTGTACTCAGAAGTAGATCCTCTGCTAACAAATAAAGATACAATTCTCACAAGCAACTGTGCATTTAGTGATACAATTACTTACCAAAGATACAAGGCACAATTTCAGTTTTTCTTTCAACTATATGAGTGGTGTCTGTGCTGATTTTTCTTAGAAGATGAGTGTGAGCTATGGTATTCACTGTGACTTTATGGTGAACGATGAACAGAAATGATAACTTGGTCCCAAATAAAGATGTAATAAGTATGATAGTAGATTCATGCCAAAGTAACTGCCAACATAGGAAAGCCTCTCTTCGCTCTCCTCTAATTTTTATGATACCACTCCATTTTTTCATCTCTCGGGATCTCAGTCTCTCCATTTCATTTTGGATTTCAGTGGTTGTGTTATTTTGCCCAGCATATCGAAGTGCAAATGAAGATCTCTCTAATGCTGAATTCTATCTAAAATTCAAAAGAATAGATGAAAAAAATAAGAATATAATATGACAATTTTCATGATTATATTTCCCATCTGGATCTTATGACATCTTTGTTGATTCAGATCATTCTTATTGTTGGTGCAGAATCTGGTTGATGCCCAATCGAGCTAGAGTTGAGGAAGAAGAGGTCGCCGTCGGTGACCTGCAAAATAAAGTTCCGTCCGAAGTCGGTGGTGGTGGCTCCGGCAGGACCTTCCGACGATCAAGTCAGCTTTTCTGGCCAATAGAAATGGAGTGCTCAGGAAAGAATTCAGCAGAATTCTAGAAAGAAGAAAACTTAGAGAAAACGTATCTAGAGAATTCTTTTTTATAGATGGAGTCTGTAATAGACTGATAGTGACAGTCGTAACCGTCCGGTAGTGGGCCGCTCGGGGCCACATGGAATTTATTATGGAGAGAGGTGTCATCCGTAGCAGACTGATAATGACAGCCGTAACCATTCGGTAATGGGGTTGCCTGTAGCAGACTGATAATGATAGCCATAACCATCCGGTAGTGGGCCGCTCAGGACCACGTGGAGTTTGTTATGGAGAGAGATGTCCGTTGTCGTGATGTGTCCGTTCGTTGAGATTTAATAGTTGAAGTTCGGAGGAAGCAGGCATCGGTTGGTGAAGAGCTTTGACATACATCAATTCCAGAGGAGTTCAGACTCCTAAAGGGAATACGACTAGAGGAGATCATCCGGAAGGAATACTAGTTGAAATCTAGAAGTAATCCGCTGGAGGAATCCGGATGGAGTTCGACTGATGGAGAAATCCGGAAGGAGTCCGACTGATAGAAAAGTTTGGAAGGAGTCCGACTGATGGAGAAGTTCGGCTGAAGGAGAAGTCTGGGAGAAGTTCGGCCACTGGAGGAGTCCGGCTGCTGGAGGAGTCCGGGAGGGGTTCAGCCACTGGAGGAGTTCAGCCGCTGGAGGAAGAATTCCTGATCGAAGCTTTTCCGTGATTACTAGTTACGTTAGGCTAAACATCATATTAGACTTCGACGGGAGCGGGGTTTATTCCCAACACTAGTCCCTCCACTTTCGAGTTCGAAATTCGAAGGAAGTACAGAAAAGACGACTGCCGAAGTTCTTTTCCGGGCTCTGCACCCATTGAGGTTAAACCTCGGAGATCTTATTTTCTATTGAAGTTGAAGCTCGGGGGAGATCTTATCTTCGATTGAAGTTGAAGCTCGGAAGAGATCTTATCTTCCGTGGAGGTTGAGAAAGATCTTATCTTCTTTTGAAGTTGAAGCTCGGGAAAAATCTTATCTCCAGCTGAGGTTGAAGCCTAAGGAAGATCTTATCTCCTGTTGAGGTTGAAAGAAATCTTACCTCCTGTTGAGGTTGAAGCTCGAGGAAGATCTTATCTCCGACCAAGGTTGAAAGAGATCCTATCTCCTGTTGAAGTTGAAGCTTGGGGGAGATCTTATCTTCGATTGAAGTTGAAACTCGGAAGAGATCTTATCTCCCATAGATATTGAGAGAGATCTCATCTTCTTTTGAAGTTGAAGCTCGGGGGAGATCTTATCTCCAGCCGAGGTTGAAGCCTGGGGAAGATCTTATCTTCAGCCGAGGTTGAAGGAGATCCTATCTCCTATTGAAGTTGAAGCTCGAAAGAGATCTTATCTCCCATTAAGGTTGAGAGAGATCTTATCTTCTTTTGAGGTTGAAGAAGATCTTATCTTCTTTTGAAGTTGAAGCTTGGGGAAGATTTTATCTCCAGCCAAGGTTGAAACTCGGGGGAGAGATCTTATCTCCTACTGAGGTTGAAGAAGATCTTATCTTCTGTTGAGGTTGAAGCTCGGGAGGAGATCTTATCTCCGACCGAGGTTGAAGGAGATGTTGAAGTTGAAGCTTGGGGGAGATCTTATCTTTGATTGAGTTGAAGTTGAAGCTCGAAAGAGATCTTATCTCCCGTTGGAGGTTGAGAGACATCTTATCTTCTTTTTGAAGTTGAAGTTCGGGAAGATCTTATCTCTAACTGAGGTTGAAGCCCGGAAAAGATCTTATCTCCAGCCGAGGTTGAAGGAAATCCTATCTCTTATTGAAGTTGAAGCTCGGGGGAAGATCTTATCTCCTGTTGAGGTTAAGAGAGATTTTATCTTCTTTTGAAGTTGAAGCTCGGAGAAGATTTTATCTCCTGTTGAGGTTGAAGGAGATCTTATCTCCTATTGAGGTTGAAGCTCAGGGAAGATCTTATCTCTGGCCGAGGTTGAAGGAGATCCTATCTCCTGTTGAAGTTAAAGCTCGGGGGAGATCTTATCTCCGACCGAGATTGAAGTCCGAAGGAAATCTTATCTCCAACCGAGGTTGAAGGAGATCCTATCTCCTATTGAAGTTGAAGCTTGGAGGAAATCTTATCTCTGACCGAGATTTTAGGAGATTCTATCTCCTGTTGAAGTTGAAGCTCGAGGGAGATCTTATCTTCGGTTGAAGTTGAAGCTCGAAAGAGATCTTATCTCTCGTGAAGGTTGAGAGAGATCTTATCTTCTTTTGAAGTTGAAGCTCGAGGGAGATCTTATCTCTAACTGAGGTTGAAGCCCGGGGGAGATCTTATCTTCCGTTGAGGAGGTTGAGAGAGATCGTATCTTCTTTTAAAGTTGAAGCTCAGGGGAGATCTTATCTCTAATCGATGTTGAAACTTGGGAGAGATCTTATCTCCTGTTGAGATTAAAGGAGATCTTATCTCCTATTGAGGTTGAAGCTCGGGAGAAATTTTATCTTCGACCGAGGTTGAAGAAGATCCTATCTCCTATTGAAGTTGAAGCTCGGGGGAGATCTTATCTCCAGCCGAGGTTGAAGCCCGGGAGATCTTATCTCCAGTCGAGATTGAAGCTCGGGGAGATCTTATCTCATATTGAGGTTGAAAGAGATCTTACCTCCTGTTGAGGTTGAAGCTCGGAGAAGATCTTATCTCCGACCGAGGTTGAAGGAGATCCTATCTCCTGTTGAAGTTGAAGCTCGAGGGAGATCTTATCTTCGGTTGAAGTTGAAGCTCGAAAGAGATCTTATCTTCTATGGAGGTTGAGAGAGATCTTTTTCTTTTGAAGTTGAAGCTCGGGGGAGATCTTATCTCCAACCGAGGTTGAAGCGTAGGAAAGATCTTATCTCCTGTAGAAATTGAAGCTTAGAGGAGATCTTATCTCCCATTGAGGTTGAGAAAGATCTTATCTTCTTTTGAAGTTGAAGCTCGGGAGAGATCTTATCTCTAGCAGAGATTGAAATTCGGGAGAGATCTTATCTCCTGTTGAGATTGAAGGAGATCTTATCTCCTATTGAGGTTGAAGCTCGGAGGAGATCTTATCTCCGACCGAGGTTGAAGGAGATCCTATCTCTTGTTGAAGTTGAAGCTCGGGGGAGATCTTATCTCCAGTCGAGGTTGAAGTCCGAGAGAGATCTTATCTCCAACTGAGGTTGAAGTAGATCCTATCTCCTATTGAAGTTGAAGCTTGGGGAAGATCTTATCTCCCGTTGAGATTGAGAGAGATCTTATCTTCTTTTGAAGTTGAAGTTCGGGGGAGATTTTATTTCCAGCCGAGGTTGAAGTCTGGGGCAGATCTTATCTCCAGCCGAGGTTGAAGGAGATTCTATCTCCTGTTGAGTTCGGACAGGAAGCGTGCGAAGGTAAGGTAGCCCGAATGTTCCCCGAGGTTGACCTCGGCTTTTGGGAGGAGGAAGACGACATAGAGGCTGGGAAAGCACGTGTAGGGATTCTTCACCGAGCTTCTTCCTTCTCCACGTCTTTGGTCTACGAGGTTCCAATTTTTGCTCATGTTAGGACGAGGCTTTCCTTCTGTTCTTAACATGGCTTACGAAGGTGCGTTAGGATCGTCGGTACGGCCTTTCCCTCCATTTTGTCTTATATCGACAAGATTTTCGATTTTGCTCACGTTAGAACAAGGTTCTCCTCCTGCTCCTAACGGACTGTAGGAGCATATTAGGGTCGTTGTCAGGGCCTCTCCCCTCACCTCGTCTAAAGGACGAGGTTCTCCTCCTGTCTTAAATAACTGAAGGTCTTCGACTTGCTTATGTTAGGACAAGGTTCTCCTCCTGTTCCTAACATGGCCACTTTTGATTGCTTCTTTCCTATCATCACATAGTTTTTGCACCAAGAAACAATAATATTGAAATGGAGTTTTATTAAAGAAAAATTACTGAAAGTACATTCTCAGATTTTTTGAATTTCAAGATCGTGGGAGCGTTGTTCCTCCGAGCTCCTTCAGGTGATAAGTTTCGGGCCAGACGACCTCCTCTATTTCATACGGGCCTTTCCAATTTGAGGCAAGCTTCTCCTGGCTTCGAGGCTGAGAGATAGCGGCTCGCCGAAGTAATAAGTCCCCCAGAGATAGTGTTGATAATGCCGAGAGGCGGCCGATCTCCTTGTTGTTCCTCCCTCATTGGTGGTTCTGGCTGCGACAGCGCCCTTAGCTGATCTTCTCTTGCTTCAGACCGATGTCTGAGGAATCGATCCAGCTGGCCTCTCCTAATGAGCTCCTCGATCTCATCTTGGAGCTGAATGCATTCTTCAATATCGTGGCCGTGATCATGATGATACAAACAGTACTTGCTTCAATTGCGCTTGTTTGGGGGAGATTGTAATTCTTCTGATCTTGGTAGCTGATTCTTAATTTCCATCAGAACTTGAGTTTTAGGAGCATTAAGAGGGGCATAGTTGTGAAACCTTCTGGAAGGAGAACTTCGCATCCTTCTGTTAGGGCTTCTTTGACGACGAGCTCAAGGAGTTCGGGCTCGCTTGCGCTCGGGAGGAGTCCGTGAGCGCGACCGAACTTCATTCAGCCCTCCATCAGCGGTGGATCTATTAGACTCGCCCGCCCGCCACTCTCTTGCGGCTTCCTCATCCTTCAACTTGAAGGCTTCTTCCATTCAGGCATATCCTTCAATCCGAGCTAGCAGATCAGCAAAGTTCCTAGGGTACTTCTTCTCCAAGGAGAACAACAAATCATTCTTCTGAAGGCCGTCCTTGAGTGCGGCCATTGCAATAGACTGATCCAGGTTTTGAACCTTCAATGCAGCAATATTAAATTGGATGACATAAGTTCGAATAGATTCCCTTACTTTCTGCTTGATATTCATCAAAAAATCCGAACCTTGGTGGAGACGCCGGCTGCTAACAAAATGAGCCACAAACTGATGGCTCATCTGATCAAAGAAGAAGATCGTACTCAACTTCAACGCCGAATACCAGTTTCTTGCTGCTCCCTTTAAGGTAGACGGAAAAGCTCGGCATAAGATGGCATCTGGTGTGTCATGGAGCAGCATCATGATCTGGAAGGCCTCCAGGTGATCGATCGGATCAGAGGTTTCGTCGTAGCTTTCAAATTGGGGAAGCTTGAAGTTCAGCGAAACGGACTCTTGCATAATTCGGAGAGAGAAAGGAGGATCGGTGCAGACGTCATCATGGTGAGCCAGGGCGATGTGGCGGAGTTTCTCAATCCGTCGATCCATCTCCCACAGTTTCTGATCGAGGACGTTATCTCGATCGTAGATCTTGGAAGGCTTCCGACTGTAGATGGGGAAGGTCTCTTTCGAAGAAGAATCATGATCCAAACAAGAATCCTCTGCTCTCTATTTCTCCTTCCCAGAGGCGACGGATATGCTAGCCCAAGTGCTCCTCCTTGGGACCAGTTTCTAACATCTCGATGGCGGATTTTCTGATAGAACTGCCACCGGGGGCTGCCGCATGGCCTGCACCATTTCGGTGAGGCTCTAAACCCGTTATATCAGTAGGTTAACTGCTCCAGATCTACCGCGGCCGTCGGTGGAAGAGGTTGAAGTGCTGGCGATGGAGCAGGAACGGATGGATTTGGCTCAGATCTGGCGATGGAGCAGGAACAGATGGATCTCCGGATAGTCGCCTTCTTTGGAAGCATTTCTTGAGATTGAGGAAGATAAAGATGAACCTTGAAGAAGAAGATCCACAGGATCGACTAAGCACTCCTTTAAGAACAAGGGTACCTCAGAAATAGAGAGCCCTTCCCCTAGCGCCAATCCTGTTGGTGTAGAATCTAGTTGACACCGGATTAAGCTGAAGTTGAGGAAGAAAAGATCGCCGTCGATGACCTGCAAAACAAAATCTCATCTGGAGTCGGTGGTGGTGGCTCCGGCAGGATCCTTCGATGATCAAATCAGCTCTTCTAGCCAACAGAAATGGAGTGCTCAGAAAAAAATTTAGCAGAGTTCTGAAAAGGAGAAGAGAGCTTAAAGAAAACGTATCTAGAGCATCCCTTTTTATAGATAGAGTCCGTAACAGACTGATAGTGACAGTCGTAACTGTCCGATAGTAGGCCGCTCGGAGCTACGTGAAGTTTGTTACGGAGAGAGATGTTCGTTGTCGAGATGTGCTCGTTCGTTGAGATTTAATAGTCGAAGTTCGGAGGAAGCAGGCATCGGTTGGTGAATAGCTTTGACATACATCAACTCCAGAAGAGTTTGGACTCCTAAAGGAAATACGACTAGAGGGGATCATCCGAGAGGAATACTAGTTGAAATTTGAAAGTAATCCGCTGGAGGAATCCGAATAAAATTCGACTGATGGGAAAGTTCAGAAGGAGTCTGACTGATGGAGAAGTTCGGCTGAAGAAAAAGTCTGAAAGAAGTTTGGCCGCTGGAGGAGTCCGGAAGGGATTCGACCGTTGGAGGAGTTCGACCGCTAGAGGAGTCCGAAAGGAGTTCGGCCGCTGAATTTCTAATCGAAGCTCTTCCGTGATTACCAGTTACATTAGACTAAGCATCAGACTGGACTTCGATGGGAGCGGAGTTTATCCCCAATACTTGTTATGATCTCTTTCTTCTGGATCTTTTTCTCCGATTGAAATTTTTTCATTTGTAGCCCCCCAGTTTGAGCTTGAATGGAACCTGTTGAAGATGGACGCTTAATCTCGTCAGCATTAAAGCAACGCGATGGAGCTCCTCTCGCTGGATGCTCATTTCTTCCCACAAATGGACTCAAAGGCCCTCCTAGCGCCATCTATTGATACGAAAATCCATCTCGAGGTCGGGTTGCTAGAGTTGTGCGATGATGGCAAGTTGACGATGACGAGTCGGAGGCGGCCATACCTGTAAGAGAAGTCCTCGATCGGAGTTGGCTCCGGTGGGGACCCTCCAACGCTTAAGTCAGTTTTTCATTCAATAGAAGGAAGAAAATGAGCATTTTTGGAGAGGAATTTGTGTACCTTGGAATCCCTCTTTTTCCTCTTTTATAGAAGAGTCCGGAGTTTGTTAGGATGGGTCATGGATTGTTGGTCATGGAAGAGCAGAAAGTTGTCAGAGATATTTTGCTTACCCACTGGAATATCCTCAGGAATCATGTCAGATACTGTCCTCTCATGGCATGTGGGGGGGAACCATCTCTTAATTATGTGAATTGACAACCTGGAGCCAAGAGTGAGGATTTCAGCCTTCTGATGACCTTAAGCTCGGCCTGAATTAGGACCTCAGTTTTAACCTTCCAATGACCTTCAATTCAGCCTACATTTTAAATCCAGCTTCCATCTTTGATGACCTTAAACTCGGCCTGAATTAGGACGGCCTTAATCTTTTGATGACCTTCAATTCAGCCTACGTTCTAACCCTGGCTTCCGTCTTTTGATGATTTTAAGCTCGGCCTAAATTAGGACCTCGGTCTCAGCCTTCTAATGATCTTTAATTAGCCTAGATTCTGACCTTGGCTTCAATCTTTTGATGATCTTAAACTCAGCCTAAATTAGGATCTCGGCCTCAGCCTTCTGATGACCTTCAATTCAGCCTACATTCTGATCTTGGTTTCCGTCTTTTGATGACCTTAAGCTCGACCTGAATTAGAACCTCGACCTCAATCTTCTGATGACCTTCTATCAGCCTAAATTTTGAGCCAGGCTTCAATTTTTTGATGATCTTAAGCTCGGCCCGAATTAGGACCTTAGCCTCAGCCTTCTAATGACTTTCCATCAGCCTACATTCTGAGCTAGGCTTCAATCTTTTGATGACCTTCTATCAGCCTAACTTCCAATGTCTTCGGCTAATACAAAAATCTCCCAACATCTATGAATAACCGTACTTTTGACTAAGCCACTTCTTTTACTAAATACATTAATGATATTCATACTGAAATTAGACAAAAGATTGCCATGAGTACAGAAAAATAAAAAACTTGCTGCTGATGCTCACTGTAGAAAAATAGAGTTTAACGAGAATGATTATACGATGATTCAACGTTATCCACGAAATTCATTCAAAAAATTGCATGCTCGAGCCACTGGACCATTTCGCATCCTTCATAAACTTGGGCCTAACGCATATTATATAAAATTATCTTCTGATTTAAAATTTAGTCCAATCTTTAATGTTGAGGACTTACTACCTTATCAAGGCACATTTGAGCCTCCTATTATGCATGCAGGTGATAACGGGGATCACACTCCATTTCTTCCAGTGTCAGTTCACTTTTACCATCTTCATCAGATCAAATTGAATGTATTATCATGGATGAGATTGTTCTTCTGCTGATGGAGGATTTCGTCGATTTTTGATCAAAATAGCATAGCCGTCCAGACTCAGATGCTACTTGGATCCTCAAGAAAGAATTACGACGTATTGATCCAGACATTTTAAAAGATTACATCCATTCATTGTCAGAGTCGAATTCTTTCCAGCCAGGAGGGAATGATAAGAATCAGGATTTACGCACATATGTCAGAAAGAAGCATCGAAATCCTGACTCTAATGTCAATTGAGGATTTATTTAGGATTTTTATTTTATTTTTTATTTTTTAAATTGAGACTTTTAATTTTGTTAGAACTCAATAAAAGGAGTTCTATTGGATTTCAAATCAGCTGTTAAAGTCCTGTTATGTTGCCTTTTGTTTCTCTATTTAAAGGCTCCACCTGTGTGGAGAAAAATAGATTTGAATGATTGAATAATTTGATTCCTGATTTTAGGCTTTGAATCTTTATTTTTTCTTTTTAATTTTGTTTCTTCTTTCTTTATTTTTCTTTGATTTTACGTCACAAGGTTGGAGAACTCATTGGATTGGCTTCGGCTAGACCCTTCGATGCTTAAATCAAATAGCTTTTTTCTGGTGAGAGATGAGGAAAAAGAAGAATCAGAGAGAAAGTATCGTTAGCTAGGATTTTTTTGGTTACCTTTCCTGGAGGGTCTCCAAGTTTATTTATAGCCACAAAACCCGGAATCTATTGTCATTCATATCTTAACAGCGTGGAGCCATACTATAATCATCTAGGTTGCATTGTAACCACCTGAAGATTCGACGATCTATTATGGTATGCTTCATCCTCAGCTTGATGGAGGGAACACACTTCCGCACATGGAAAAAATCTATTGCCAAGGTGAGGAGGTTTGGGTCGGCCTGGGGCCTATGTTGAGCCAAGGAATATCTATCCAAGTTGTGGTGCTTCTCGTGGGTACCTTAGAGGTCTTCTGGTCTGCTTGTCCTACTTTCCGATTTGACTGAACTGGACTTGGTTCGGTTATGTGGGACGCCACATCAGTGCTGAACTGGACCAATCTAGTTGAGTTGTGTCATCAAGTTCGTTTTCCCCCACAACATATTTCATCATGGCATCCCCAAAGGGGGCGATCAATTGAAGAATAAAACAGAAACCCCACCTGGCATCCTTCGTAAGGGCAATCTGATGGGGCACCTTCTTAGGGTGATGAGTCATGTAAGAAGAAACCCTTGAGGAAGCAACAAGTAGACAGAAAGCATGGTACCGATTGATGGCATATAGAAGAGGGAGGATGGATTTCTAGTGCATAGAAATCAACTATGCAATACAAGAGAAAGTTAACTGCAACAATAGTTGGGAAAGATAAGGAAAGGAATAACATGATTCATTAGTTCATCCAAACCATTACTTGCATAGGGGTTAGTCATCATCATTCTTGTGAGTTAGGAATAGACACCCTCAAAGTCTGACAAAATCAGCATTCCATCCATTAAATCAAAAACAACCAAAAAAGAAAACACAAGCCAAATTCAATATCAGATTTTACTGTTCCAAAGCATGGACTACATGTTGTATTTATAGGTTCTATTGTCCAGTACAATTCTAAGAACTCATGGTTGTCCATGGAACTCAACAAGTATAAGATAAAATTAAGACCCATATTTAAAATAACCAATTTCAGAATACACACAACTAGATGAAACAAAACTACCACAGATTGATTTGACACAACCTGGTAGGCATCAGATCTCTAGCATACTTCAATTAATTTTCCCATGTCAAGCTAACAGTAAGAATTGATCACTTGTTCAATGGGGCATCCAAGGGCAAGGTTTTGAAAACTACTGGGACCATAAGGCATTTGACAGGTCAGGAAATGGAGCAACTTATGAGGGGAGCCCCATCTCAAGGGTTGGGATGCAACACATTTTGCTCTGCAAAAGGATAGATTGTTTGAAACCTTGCCCAAGGGTGCACTAATATGCAACAAGGCCTGCTATAGTCCTTTAGGTGAACGTCCAAGTGTTTTATGTTCCCCACCCTAGTGGAATCTAAAATAATTTTGTCACAGGGGCAAGCTCATTTCACATGATGGCAGGATTTTAAATCCCATAAGACAGAGACATCTCCAGTTTCCCTAAAGAACGGGACACCCTACGTCCGCCCTGTCCCCATGATTGTCTAGCTCAAGCATCGTAGTAGTTACTTGGAACAACCCTTTTTTATATTTTTAATTGCTTTGTTCATATATCTAAGAGTTTTCACTGATTTATTTGTTCTATAAAACATATTTGAAATTCAAAATAATATATTTAAGATAAACCAACCTTATTTATTGTAATCTAAGGTCTAAAGCTATGTGCTATGTAAATGGAAATATAATTACCTGAATACCACCTAATAAACCATATCTCAGTGTTACATAAAATAAATTCATGAGTTTATGATAAGCATATCAAACTGTCTATTGTTCTCATGTGGAATATTCATTCATGTGTGTCATATATATTTAGGTCCCATTCATAATCAGATCCTTGAATATGATGCCAACCTAGATACTGAGCCCATCCCTATTGCTCATATTGTGTCCAGTGCTGTTTGGCATAACTCTATTGATAGTTAACTTAGGTAAGAGGCTGGCCATCCCTACTATGACTCAAGAGAGTATCCATATAAAGGTGGAACTTGTGTAAGAGAGTACCCTCAGGATATGATGAAAGGAGGAATAAATCTGATTTATATATAAACAGGGAAAGGCCATAAATGAGAGATCAATCTCCATTACAAACTCCAATGTAAATCTGAAATCATTTAAAGAAATCTTCGCATGCATCCATAATAATTTTCATATTACAATCAGACAATCATTCAGTTATAGTCTAGACCAAAATGTATCTATTAATCGCACTTGTAATTTCTCAAGAGAAAGGTGGAAATGCTCTTTTATTATTATTGTATTCCAAATGTTAACACATGTTATACCCTCCAATGATCTAAGTCATCAGGAGGCACTCAAAATTGTGTCACCTGCCATATTAGGGGCAACTAAAGCAAACATTCTGCTGATTTGATGTTGTACGTCATGAATTGGGTTTGTATTATTTTAATATTGGTGTTCTATAGGATATGCTGATGTCCTTGAAAACCACTGAATGTTGTACACATGCTCTATGAGAGGGCAGTCCAAACAAAGGATAAGATGTTGATATTGGTGTTCTATAGAACTTCCCAGGCATTCTTTTGGATAAGAGGATGTTCAGTCTCGTCTATTAATTCTATGCTTCAAGTCTCCCTATACGGGGGTGAGGTGTTGTTGGGTCCTCTCACTAGGGTTTCTTTTTTCATGCAACCATTTCTAGCTAATTATGATAATAACTCAATCCTCATGTCAAGATGGCACATTATAATGTTGCTTTATTCCTTTACATAACTCTTTACCTTTTTTGAAAAGTAACACTTTTCTGATGGTAACATAAACCATTGCACAGCCTTAGCCTCTATAGTGAAATACCCATGTTGCCTTTCTTAATAATACTCAAAAGATCAAGTGGTGGAATACTATGTCAAAATAGTTCTGGCACATGCATCGCCAATAATAAAGTTGAATGGCTTTGGATAAGGGTTCTCTACTAAGTTACCTCACTCTAAATTTAAAAAAAAACTAAAATCAACAAGAGAAACACAATGCATACCTAAAATAATATTTTACTGTTGCGAAATACAGAAAAGAAATAACAAGTTATAGGAATTTACAATCATTATAATAACAACTAAAATACATTATAATAATTGAAGAACTTAAGAGCAGATTGACAAACATTAGACTTAAAGGACTTGTTTGTATAGGTCAGGACCTAAATTCAGTTACAACATAGCAAGACATTCCATATTAGAAAATTCACCCCTAGAACTAACTCAAAACTCATTATTTGCACAAGCAAACCATTATTTCCAATGGTATGGCCCCAAAAGAAAAAAAAACAAAGAAAAGTAAGGAAATGCTTCACATCAACAATAGATATCAGAACAATGAGAGGGATTATAATCACAAGGCCAGTATGTTGCTTAGCACCCACAAATTCAAAAGAATATCATCTGTCTTAAAATTATAAAAATAAATAATAGGATTTGTTATGAGGAGAACAAGGAATACCTGTTCGGCATATATACGAATTTTTTCCATACGGACATCCTCCACATCTATTGTAGGAGAAGCGTCTGGAAAAGCATGCCGTGTATGAGTTGACAAGCACAGATTAACGCTAGTTGATTCCAAATTGCCAGCATCAAAAAACTTCCCACAATGCGAACAAATCTCACTTCCAAAGTGTTTCTTCACTAAACAGTCTTCCACACATTTGAAATTCACAACAAGGTCAATATTTGTTATCTTGTCAAGGATTTCCTGAAATAGAGATCGGAAATTCAAGAATGTGGCATCATACATACACATCCAAGATCCAAACCTATAGAATAGATATCATCAACATTAACTCGTACATGAAACAATAGCTCATAATAATATGGGAGCATATTAATATCCATCAAATTATAGTTACCATATAACTTAGATGATGTTAGCAAGCAGACAACCGATTTAATAAGAGAATTACATGATTTGAGCATTTAGTAAATAACAACTGGTGATTAAAAGATACAACTAAGAATTCACTTCCATTTCAGATGGTTGCCCATCAGAATATTTGCCTAAAACATGTCTTAACTGGCCACATGGTCATTCATCACTTTTACATACAAAGACTTGAGCATCTCTCTTATTAAAAATGAAATGTTCAGCAACAAACAAAACTCTGGAGAAGGAAAAAGCTACAGCGCCACAAGGAAGTTGGACTCACAGCTTGAATTCGAGTTCGTGGGATCCCACCGAGAATGAATCCCACTTCACCTCTCTGATATCCTTCCTCCAGCCGTCTAGACAACAGCCCAAATATGATATTCTCCGGAACAAGCTTTCCTTCGTTTACAGCTTTTGCAATCTTAAAAACACCAAACCAGAAAATGTGAAAAAAAAATACAAATGTAACCATCAGATCTCGTATCCAAATATAAATTAAGAAAGAAAAGGACGATTTTATAACAAAGGAACCTAATTTTTTAAACCAAATAATTCAAATTTGATAACAATATTAAGCTCAAAGAACAAATTCGCTATTTCCTCTTGTTTCCAAGACAAAGTAAATTTCTATTTCACATCTAAGAAACACATTTCAAGAAATAAGCGGGGTTACATCCGGAAAATTAAGTAATATAAGACCACCGGAAGACCAAAAGTGGTCACCGCAAATCCTAGGCCCGCCGCAATCCAGAAATACATTCCCACGCACCACGGTTACCAAATTGACGAAAACATTCGTGCAAGCAACATGCCCTCCACTTTCCCTTGGTCTCCCACCATAAATTTAGCACCCCGCGCCCCACCCACCCCCACCACAACACCAACCCCCGACAAAAAAATAAAAATAAAAAAATAAAAAAATCCTGAGGAAAGCCCCTAACACAGCACAAAATGCCGCAAGTGAAAAACAACTGTCTCAAAAGCATAACATGATCGACACCAAGAAATTGAAGAAAATAATTTAAACTATCCATTTATATGCCATTGAAAATTACAAAATCTAAAAAAAACACATTAGTTGACTTCAACGTTTCAGAAAAACAAAAATAAAATAAAAAAAATAAAAACACTAAGAACAGGATAGCCAAAATTTCTTTCCGACGAGAGGAAAGAGAAAGACAAGAAACAAAGGGAACGATGGGGGAGAGACTGGAGAGGACCTTCTTGTAGAGGGTGGAGCGGGGGTTGAGCTCCTGGCGAACGAGGGTGCCCATAGAGATGTAGGGCACCTCGAGGAGCTTGGCGATGCGCGTGGCGTACACGTGCTTCTGCGCCCCAGGACTCCCCATGAACACCCACTGCACGCCCCTCCCCTCCATCTCCCCCCACTCGTCCTTCGCCACCTCCGCCGCCGCCCACCGGCCGCGCCCGTACTCCTCCTCCCACTCGCTCCCATATTCCAGCTCCTCCACCGCGACGGCGACGGCGGCGGCGCCGAAAGACCGGCATGGCAGCAGGGACATAGCGATCCGACAGGCTAGAGATCGGGCGGCCGACTTCGCGCAGCAGATTCCGGCGACCATGGCTGGCGGCTGAGGGCTTCGGAACCCTTTTCTGATTCCCTTGGCTGATCGATGCGTTTGGGGAAGGCTTTCCCTCTTTGAAGGAGGCAGCCGAAAGAGAAGGAATGGGTTCGGGGTTCTGGAGGCCTTAGGCAGAGGGTGCCTCCCACACGCCCTATGCATTCAATGAAATCACGTAAATGCCTTACTATCTTGCGTACGGCCGAATGCGCGGGTCACATTGTGATGCATGGGTGGTAACCGATGTGGTGGGGGTTGCAAAATTTCTGCACTGTAGGGTTGTTAACAAGATTAAGATTAAGATATGAATTATAAAAGCAGAAGAGTATGATCTAATATCATTTGGATTAGGTTCACAGTATATCCTTTTGAACTGCGATTAGCATATTTTACATATTTATATTTGTTATCATTGATTTTTAATCGATTGTTATCTCCAAACAAATCCACGGAGGATATCCGGTAGGAGACCCTCCAATGGTCAAATCACAAAGAAAGAGGAATAAGATGGTGAACTCTATAAGGTGTTTCAATGACTTATTGAGAGATTTACATTTCTCTTTTTTTATAGAAGGCTAATGGCCATTTTTTAGGGGGAATGGCAGTTAGGCATTCCATAACCGTATATATGGGGTCAACGGATAGTGTTTATTTTGTTATTCAAATAATGGGACAACAAACCTAATTATTTTCTGCTTTTTTCATAAGATTTTAGAGATTTTTCATGCGGGGTGTCTGTCAGCAATTTCAGAATGGTATAGTTCTAGTGCTAGATTGAATACATCCTAACCATACATGCCACATCAGCCCTTCTGATAACTAGTTTGATCATCATCCAAGGTCCATTTCATATCATTTGCCCCCTTTCCCAAGTCCAAGATTAGCTTTAACTCGAGCAAAAAGAGTTAAGCCTTCTTCTTAACCAAAGGTCATTAATTAGATTCAGTCATCGCTTTCGGTGGTGGCAATTGATAAATCACGATGTTGTCATTAAGACATCATATTTATCAGTTTAATTTCGACTTCTTTAAATAATTAAAAATACATAGAAAGTAGTGAGTTGGGTCAAATCCATAGGAAAGATAATGCTTTGATTTGAAATCTTTGATTTTTGTAAAAAAAAAAAAGTTTGAAAATAAAATTAAAATCAAAAAATAGAAATTAAAATTACATAAAATTAAATAATAGAAATCTAAATAGCATGACTAAGATCAACTACTTAGATCTTAGCATCTACTAGCAATAAACTTAAATTTATAATAAAAATAAATTTATAATAAAAATAAAGAGTATTTAAAAATAAAGAGCATGAATTTAAAAAGTATGAAAATAAAATTTTACATTAATTTAAAAGTTCAGAAATTAAATACATAAAATTAAAAGAATAAGAAAATAAAATAAAAATTAGAAATATGTGATCTTGATCTCGGATTGGTATTGGCATTGAGATGGTGTAGAAAATCGGCTCTTTCTCTCGATATTGTCTGCCTCGAAGCAACCATTAATCTAAGCTCAACCTTCACCCTGTACTATAGATTCCTTTTGATCGAAGATACTGAACTCTAGAGACCTAAGATCCTTTAAATAGAGTGGAAAGAGAGCTAGCATGAAGAATTTGATTAAAAATCGAATTAAAACTCCTAAAATCAAGTCAAATTAGGCTCTATCTATCGCTTGGAACTTGCAAGCCATCAAATGGAGATCGTATGGCTCAAAAATTCCTTAAAAATCCTTGTTAAAAGCCTTGATTAGGTCGAATTGGTTTTTGACTATTGGATCATTTGATTAGGAGCTCATGGACCATTGGATCACACCAAAATTTGCTCCCAGATTCCTTTTCCAAGTCAGAATGAATGCCAGCCGTTGGATCGCATAGTGGAAAGTCGGGTAACTTCGAATCAAAATCGGAAAATGCCACAGCCATTTGATCATGGTTGGGTGCGCTCTGGACCATTAGATAGCGCCTAACTATGTCGGTGGACCATTGTGAACCGGGCGTGCTAAAGACTAGTGAATTAGCGCTCATTTTGCTCTAAAAATTACCAGAATGCCCCTCAATGCCGGTCCATGGTGAGCTACGTGATTTTTTGACGTTATGCTGACGTCACCTGGGTCGGGGGCGGTCTGGTTTGCATGCCAGGCTTACGGGCAAGCAAATTTTTGGATAAATCGGTTGAGCTGAATCGGCCCAACTAGCTTTCTTTTTAAATTTAATTTAATTTTCTTTTTTTATTTTTTCTTTTAATCTTCATATTGGAGTTATTTTTTATTGGATTTGCTCCAAATTTATTTTATGTTAAGTAGAAAAATAAGCTCTTTTTATTGATAATTATATTTTTTTATAAATGATAAATAAAAGTAATAATTCTTAAATATAAAAATAAATGATTTCATAAATTAATACTTTTATTGGTGCATTTATGATAATTATCACATCTTTCAACTTAAGCTTTGCTCGTCCTCGAGTAAAGAAAGAATTTAGTTTTAGATACCTTTTAAGCTTAGTATTTTGAATTTTATCAAGTAATTTTTAAAATGGTCATTGATGTTCAGTAGAGCGTAAGTGAGGGATGTCATTGGGATGTTAGTGCTTATCAATATAAAAATTAAGTAAAGAATATTTAACTTTTTTAAATTTTTTCTAAATTATCCCTATTTTTATCTCTGAATCATCTAAACTTTTATATGGACAAGTGTATTGTTACTTCCATTCTTTATTTATTGAATATTTTTTATTCATATTATCCACTTTTTGATGTGAATATTATTTCTTACTTAGACAATAAAATCCAGTTACTCGATGAAAAACTAATGAATTTTTTTTTTAATGTTGTACCATTATTTAGTGTCTTAATCGAAGAAAAAATTAGATTTTTCTACCGTAGGATGCATCTGATCGGATCAGATTTATAGTAAAATAATTTTTTAAAAAAATTATAATCTGATCAGATTTGAGAGTTCTCAGATCTGATTAGATTGATCTAAAATTAGAAGTAAAATAAAAATAAAAAATAGTGATAATAATTATCACCTGATCAGATAAATCGTTTATCCATTGTGATGATCTGACGACTGATCCGAGGTTCTGATTGAGCCATGCACGCGTCCGACCTCTACCGATATCTACTCGGATCAGATCTAGAAGTCTTCTCCTTCTGGATCTGATCTCCAAAGATCAGATCTGATGTCTTTCGATAGAGCCTTCAAACAAAGTTTGAGGGCTGCACATTCGTCTCATGAACATCATCGTCTCTTGCTGATCTTCATGCCAACGGGACTTGATCTTTGCTCGCAGGTTTTACCCAACTCTTAGGCATGGAGAAAAGAAAGAGGATTAGATGAGGGAGGCATGGAGATGGAGATTTTGGTAGGACTTCACCATAGAAAATTTTCTATGCACAATAACTTGTGCAGGGCCCTATTTATAGATCTAGTCAAGAGTCTCTTCGCATATAACTTTGAATAGGTCAAAGTTTAATATGCAGAAGGATTCTTCCATGATCTCCATGCCCCACAACCCCTTTTTTCAGATTTTTGTCGCACAAAAATCAGAAATATGGCATGGAATAAAGGATAAGATGAGTAGATGGTGCAAACTCTTATCTCCCTAGATATTTAAATCAAATTCAAATGCTTTGACCAGTCAAATCAAATTTGAATGGGTGCCTTCTCTTATCCATCAGATGCGCAAGCCATAATGGGGCATGCGCTCACAAACTCCATGTAAATCCCAAGGGGGCGCATGCCCCTAGAATGTCTCCAAGGGGCGCACGCCCCTCTTCCTTTCTTTCCTGCATCCAAATCAACATTTGACACTTGTCTCTTTTCATCTTATGGGATTTAAGACAAAACCTTTTCAAGTTCCATCCAATGGAATTAGGTGAAGTCCTAATCAAGTTAGAACAAGCCTTGATTAGATTAGGACTCAATCCAGTCAGATCAAAAAAAAATTCATCTAGAATTTTTGGGAGAGGGTTGTCCAAATTTCATCTCATAATTTTAGGACAAGTCCTAATCTAGCAAAGATAATCCTTGTCTTGTTTTCATCTTATGGGATTTAGGATAAGTCTTGATCAGGCTAGAACAAGGTCAAGTCAGATCAAAATAAATTCCTACAAAGTTTTTGGATAAGTCTTGTCCAATGGATTTAACCCCTTCAGATAGGTCAACTAATATCCATACATCATTGACCTTCATGAAATTCATTTTGAATCTCATGGCTTCTAGCTATTTCTCAGAGTCGGATCTCTATATAGCATCCATGTAAGTGATTGGATCTTTATCATTCTCATCAAATTCGATGGGATCACCATCCTGGACCAAGAACCCATAGTATCTATTCGGATGGCACAGTACTCTATCGGATTGTCTTAATGGTGCGGGTTCACTAGGTTTCAGATCTGACCTGATCAAATCTAACTCAGGTTCAGTATTTTGTGTCAGATTTTCTACCTATTGAACTTCATCAAGTTCAACCTTAGAGGCAATAATTTCTTTACCAAGGAAATTTTTTTCCAAAAAGGTTATCCTAAGGTTGACGAATATCTTTTGTTCACCAGTATGGTAGAAATAGTATCCTTCGATCTCTTTTAGGTACCCTATAAATGCACACTTGTCAGACCTAGGTCCAAGTTTATCTATAATTAACCGTTTGATATAAGTCGGGTACCTCCAAACCCTGAGGTGTGAAAGTGCTGGCTTACATTCTGTCCATATCTTATATGGAGTTTTAACTATAGATTTACTTGGAACTTATTTAAAAGATAGCAAACCAATTCGAGTGTATATCCTCAAAGGGATATCGACAAGTTGGTAAAATCCATCATGAATTGGACCATGTCTAATAGAGTTTGATTTCTTCTTTTAGATACACCATTATGCTGTGGTATTCCTGAAGGAGTCCATTGAGAGAGAATCTCATTCTCTCCTAGATATGTGAGAAACTCATCGAAAAGATATTTTTCTCCTCGATCAGATTGAAGAGTTTAATACTCTTTCCAGTTTATTTTTCTATTTCACTTCGAAATTGTTTGAATATTTCAAAAAAATCTGACTTATATTTCATTAGATAGACATATTCATATCTGGATAGATCATCTGTGAAAGTAATGAAGTAGACATATCTACCTCTAGCACTTATGCTCATTGGTCCACATACGTCAGTATGTACTAGACCTAAGAGCTCAGTAGCTCTCTTACCTTTTTCAGTAAAAGATGACTTGGTCATTTTATCAAGAAGATAGGATTCACAGGTTGGAAGTGATTCATAATCACTAAGTTCGAGGATACCCTCTTAAGCCAACCTACTTATCATGTTCTTATTTATATGACCTAGCCTACAGTGTCATAAGTAGATCTCTGTCATATTATCTAATCTAGGATATTTGCCAGTTGAATAGACTATATTAACAGGTTGTGATAACATATATACACCATTATTTAATTATCCATGGAAAGCAGTAACACCATTCATAATGATATTACAAACTCATTTCTTTATTGAAATTTCATAATTATTTATGGCTAAAAGACCTATATAAATGATATTTAAAAAGAAACTAGGATAGAAATGACAATCACTAAGAACAACGGTATGAGATTTAAATATAAGTTTCAAAATTTCTAAAGCTAGATTTGGAACTGGTCTTCCATCTCCAACGTTCAAGAATCTTTTGCCTTGCTTGAATCTTCTACTGACCTGCAATCCTGCAATGAATTGCAAATATGATAATGACTTTCGGTATCCAATACCCAGTCAGTAATATCACAAATAAAGAAATTGTAAGAAGTTATCATATAAATATCTTGTCCAGTAATAGCTTACTTCTTTCTCTGCCTATTCGGATCCAGGGAGGCAATATACCGAGGATAGTTTTTTTTTCAGTACCCCACTTTTTGCAAAAGAAGTATTCAGCTTGACTCTTATCAAACTTGATTTTCCTGGTCTGGCTCTGTACAGATATCCTAGCTTGAACTTGCACTTTTTTAGCTTTCTTCTTATTCTTCTTTCCTTTTTCAAAGAGTCGAGAACGAGAAGATGAACCTTCCACTAAGTTCATCGACTCCTTGTGGAGCTGGTGATCCTTTTCAAAGTTTCGAAGTAACCCCAGTAACCCATCAACTTCAGGCTTTGACATTCTATAATATATAAGAAATGGGAGATAAGACTTGGGCAGCGAGTTCAGTATTGCATCTTTCCCAAGCTATTTGTGCAAGAAAAAGTCGAGCTTGCTCAAGTACTCTATCAGCTCGATCATGTACAGCACATGATCAGTGACAGAGGCTCCATCCCGCATTCTAATATTGAAGATGGCATAACTAGTCTTATACCTCTCCACATCATCGGATATGCTAAAAGAATCCTCTAACACTTGAAGCATGTCCTTTGGCTGAGCGGTCTTAAATCTGCGACTGAACTCGTCGCTCATCATAGCTAGCATAATGCAATGCATCATAGTTCGATCTCTAAGCCACTTCTGATAAGTATCTTTGATAGTTCCATGTGTATTTGCAACTAGCTCCTTAGGTGCATCATCCGTTATCACATGTAGGATGCATTCATGCTCCAGGACAATCTTTAACTTTCGGTACTAGCTATCAAAGTTGGATCCCACCAACTTATCATTATCCACTAATGATCGAAGTGATAGAAAAGTCATAAAAAAACATAATCTAATTAGTAATTGATTTATTAAACTTAAAGATTCGAACTTTAAACAAAAAATTCTCCTATTATTTTATTCAAATTGGTAACCTCTACCTCCAATTCGAGGAATTACCCTAATTTCTTAGTAGATACTAGAATCCATATAGACTGCACACAAGCTCAACTTTGATTGGCCAATCGATGTACATTTAAGGGTAGGTTCATAACCAATTGTTTCTCCAAACAACTTTCAGTAATTAAATTTTACCCCAGCCTCTGATCAGTTGGCTTTGGCCTTCTAAGAAAAAGGATCTAATTAGGTCTAACCATTAATATGACCATACTTGGTCCATCCAACCAATGAATGATTAGGCCCAACTTTGGTTGGCCCACCTGACCACCATTTAGAAAGATGTATCCAAGAGTTCATATAATGAATGATAATTCTATCAATCGATAAGCACCAGACCTTTGGACCTTCAATGATTATCCAATTGATGGATCTATTATCATCCATTTTAATGGGAGGCTACGATCTAGTTATCATATAACTATTTCATTTTAGGGATCTAATAATTTTAGAGGATTTAATTTGAAGATGAGAAAAGATCAGATGAACCAGCTTGTCATGATCCTTCCACTAACTTTATCAAGTCAGCTTAAGGGAGACCATTAATAAGCTGGTCTAGAAGCACTTAAATCAGTCAAACTAATTTATCTAGCTGACATGGGTCAGCTCGAATAGTCAAGTGATCCGATCAAAACATAATTTTATTAAGAGGCCAGATAAGTTCAATCAGTGGAAGGGTCTGCCAAAGCTTGCCTTAGACACCATAAAAAATAGCTAGATAAGTGGGTTGCCAATTAAAGACCATCAGTTTGGTTTATCTTAGACATCAATTGATTTAATTAGTTTCAATTAGATCAACCTAACAGTTCATGCTATACTGCATACCCAAGAATCAAGTCCATTTTGGATTTCGTTAAAGACATGGACTTGACCAACTACAACTATTGTAATTGAACTAGAGAATCCTTGACCTAATCTGAGACAACAATTGATTAGATTTAGTCAATTCTCCAATTAAGTCCATTCTTTAAGCTAACCCTAAGTCTAACCCAATTAATAGACCTAATCTCCACTAACCCATTTAATCCAATATGTTATAATTTGTGTCTTAGAATCTTCAATTTACAATCTTAGATTCTAATCAAACAACTTCTTAATTCTTAATTAAGTTTTGGACTGAGGATTGAGGTTTGGCTTTTCGAAAATGATTTTCATATTTATAAAATATTTTTATAATATGATTCTACTAACCAAGTTGTATGTTTGATTCATAATCAATATGGAAGTAAGAAGAGCATGAAATTACTTTAGATCTAATTTAAACAAGTTTATGTAATTGAAACAATTTCAACGTCAATCAATCATAAGTCAACTTAGATCAAATCTAATATATTTATAATGATTAAAATTAGATTAAAACATTTTTAATCAGATCATAAAATCTCTTAGATCTATTCTAAAATTTTATGATCAAAGTTTTAGATCAGCACGTACTAGGACAACCTTTTCACTGTAAGGGATAAACCTTACAGCAGGACAATCTTATAAGATCAGTCCGTGCAATCTAAAATTTTATTTTTAGATTTAAAATTCTTTTAAATAAATCATAAATAATATTAGATTATATCTAATAAATTTATGAATAATATTAGATCTATACGAACTAGGACAACCTTTGCATTGTAAGGGATAAACCTTATAGCAGGATAACCTTAAAGTAGTTTGTATGATCTAAGATTTTAATTTTAGATTTAAATATTAGATTATTAATTAGATCTATTCAAAAATAATCCAAGCATATATTAATAATCATATAATAATTAATCTGACTCTGATACTAATTGAAGGAACCAGATCTAGGGTTTCAGGACTAGATCTTAAAACTTTTTCTAGATCAACAGCAGAAGACTCAAAATTAATCTAATTAATTATAAATATCAGATAATCCCTAGATCTAAGATCATATTATATGATTATTGTATGATATTTAAATCTAAAATAAAAAATAAATAAGAAGAAAAGATTGATCACATCAACCTAGATTTATACTACATCTCATGCATGTATGAAAAAATAATAGATCAGATCTATTACCTAAGCGAGTTAGATGTTCTAACTCGCTGATCCAGGATTGAGGATGAAGTTGTAAGCCGTACATATGTCCGACCTCTAGGAGTCATCCACATGAGCCCACGATCACGATCAGAAATCCAGATGCTAGAAATCAGCATAGTGTGCTAGTACTATGCTAATCTTTCTTCGATGGTTGATTAGTTGCCTTCTTTCTTCTAGATTGGACTCTTCCAAAGAGAAGAAGGAGGAGAAGAGGTTTTAGATATTAGACACTCTTAGAAAACCCAAGGAAGAAGGAAGGAAAGAGATGAACACAGCAATCCTAGAAGAAGATCCTCTTCTTCTTCTCTTTGCTCTCACATAGACACCTAGTTTTGTATCTATTGAATCTTAATGCCTAGAGGTTCTCTCTCCCTGATTTTCACACACCTCAAAGCCCTCTCATAGATCTATAAGCCACAAAAATTTCAAGCCAAAATTCATTCAAAATATATAAGAAAAGAAAACTCCTTATCTAGGTCAAATACTAGATAAGAAAAGGTCAAATAGGGCAAGTCAAGGGGCGCCCAACTCTTGGGCGCCCCCTCCATAATTTTTGGCACATACCAGCAAGGAAAGGTGCACAAGAAAAGGGGTTTCTCATGTGGAATAAGCGAGAAATTAATTGGAAGAGGGGGTGGCACCTTTTGGGAAGAGTTTGGGTTTGTTAGGATTTTATCTCATAGAATCTAATATCAAAACAAACTTCTTCTTTGACTTGGTCTTCTACCCAATTACCATATGAAAAAGAGAGACAGAGGGGGGGCGTACGTGAAGATCAGGAAGAAAAGAATTTTTCATGAAAAATAATAAAAAAATAGGCATGGGGGTATTAGGACTAAGGTGGCGCAAGGAGGAATCCTAGTCTTACTGGGATTCTATCTATGACTTGGTCAAAGTGGTTTCTTAAACCAAATTAAACTAAAACCAACTCGATCAAATTAAATTAGATTCTAATCCAATTAATAGTTTAATTAAATTAGATTTAATTATGATTTAATTTTTTAATCAAATTAGAAAATTGGGTTGAACTAAGTCCTAGTTAGACTAGGACTAGTTTTTTCTTGCACTTGACTTATCCAATAAGTCAATTGAACTTGATCCAATCAAGCCCAAATCAAATCTAATTAAATCATATTTAATTAAACTTAATCTCAGCTCTTTGGCTTAATCAAATTAAGTCAATTAGCAATCAAATTGCTAATCAATCCTCCTGCAACACTTGCACTAGGTTAAACATCAATCGTATTGATCGTTTAACCCTAGAACGATTCTCAATCGTTGATCAAAACCATCCGATTAGATCATGAACTCTAATGTATATGATCTCATAGGTCTGAACCTAAGCCGATAGCATAGAAATAAATTTTTGTACCAATCAAAATGACCATATAGCAATAATATCCGACGGTCAGATAGGTCGAATGTGTAGAACACCCTCCTTAGAACCCATACAGATATAGTTTTCATATAATTCATCCTCTTGACCAAAATGCTTGTAGGACACCTCAGAGTTCAACTATCAACTCTGATCAGATTGTCTATATTATATTTTAAAATATCAAATCCATCTGATGGATTATCCTGACCAAGATTTTGCTATATTAAAATATAGTGATACATTCTTCTCCAACTCTTGGAGTGGTCAATTCTATCTTAATCACACATCGACTTCACAAGTACTTGACTGTGCCCAAAAGCCTTCCATTACTGAATTAGAAATTTAGTTAGTCTGGTACCAAAGCATAATGAGTTGCTTACAAGTCACTAAGATGATCTCAGATCCAAAGGATACTTATACCTATATCCCATCAGAGACATCCTTGATAGCAGAATGCTCTGGAGTTGATCACATTCAATGATGATGTACTCATACATCTCACTTATATGCCATACCAATATCTCCACACTCCTTGGTTAAGAGGACAACTCATCTATATGGCATACAGCGATCTATGCTCGATAGATGCTATCATCTTATTTAACAGCTTATCATTTGGTCATGAACTAATTTAAAGACTAATCGATAAATCTTCTCTTTATCGAAACTAAATAGTCCTAAGGACATCATCACAAAAATGGAGTTTGTTAGAAGATGAAGACTTGTGATGAAAAATATGCCAAAGTATTTTATTTATCAATGATCAATTACATATACAAAGTAGCTTAACCATTAACATGCTAATGATTAGTTTTTGGGACACAATTCCCAACAGACATGTCATAATCTCCATCATTAACATCATCGAAATACCTTTCGATGGATCAGAACTCTTTCAATTCATCCAATTAGAATCATCGATCATCAGAACAATTCTAATTAGTCCTAAAATCCACTAGTGATACCTAGCAGTATATGTTGGCAACCCATCAAAATCTAATAGTGAACCTCTCAGTGCAACTACCTGTGTGATTGGATTCTTCTATCATGAGTTTCGATGAGATTAGGGTTAAGGTAAACTCGTCAAACCCAACACCCATCATATGAATAAATTATTCGATTCGAGTCCGATGTGAAACTCTAATAGAAATTTTTTTCTATTATTTCACACTACCATGGCCACGGATTTTAGGACTCGATCTCATGATCATCATAGGACCACTCCTCCTCTACCGAGGTTGATAGATCCCATTTTGGTGCGGTCTAATTTCTATAATGAACATATTATAGCCAACATATACCTCAGAATTTCAAATAGCTAGGAGATTGAGTTATGGTGTAGTCAAACTATAACATCCTCAAAGTGAACTATCGATGCACCTCAGGTCAAAAAATCAAACACACGCTGCAGCATCGAGCTAGTCATCGATGAGAAGGTAGGCTTCCTTATGACTACTTGAGGTAGTCATGCTCGGTGCCCTCGTTCTCTAATAAGTACCTACACTCTCATTTCAGTATCTTCACACCATAGACTCAAAACTCATCTATCCTTAGAAAGTAATCGTATACCGATCTTCTGGATCAATCATCGTCCTCGTGATGATCCTACGATTGAAAATAATTTATAAGTTAATTATGATAACTCATGCCTTAAATTCTCAACTCTTAAGAATATATGTTATCATGCCTATTAACTCAATGGATGTATCATAGACACTTTATACACAATATGATAAAATAAATAATTTTTTAATTAATTTTAAGTTAAAGTTATGAAAATGCCCCTAGAAAGTATTTAACAAGTGCCAGTCAATCTAGCTTCTAGGGCACATATCTAACAAACTCCTACTTAATCTAAAGCCAATCGGCTACAAATCTAAGTCCCATCTTCTCAAGATGGGCTTGGATCTTCTACGGGCCTAAAGGCTTCGTCATTGGGTCAACCACATGGTCTGTGGAGTTAACTCTCTTAACCTCGATGTGTTCCTTCTCGAGGTAATCACGGATGAGGTGGAACCATCTTCTTGGAACTCTTCCAACTTATAGTACTACCAGTGCATAGGAACAAACTTTTAGACGTCTATCAGGCATAAAGTCTGAGTCTGCGGATCCCTGGACCTAGAGTTCACCATGCTGAACCTCTTCAGCATCTCCTCTATTTGAGAGATCCGGCATCCTCTTCAGTCTATCTTTATAGACCTAAATTGAAGGATGCCTTACCTAGGTCTTTTAGAGAATTTTTTTTTTTTAGATAACCATACTTTGATCTATGTCAGCATAGAAATATTATTCCCAATTAAGAGGATGTCATCCATGTACAATATGAGGAAGACAACAATGCTCCTACTAATCTTCTTGAACACATTTGATTTTTTCTCATTCTTGATTAAATCAAATGATTTGATTACATCAAGCATTCCAACTTCGAGATGCTTGCTTGAGTCCATAGATGGACCTTTGCAGCTTGCAGATCATTGTGATTACCATCACTTGATGTGAAAACAAACAACTATTCCATATAAATATCTTCCTCAAGATATCCAATTATGAACTCCATTATTACATCCATCTACCATATTTCATAATTGAAATATACTACAATGGCAAGCAATGTGCAGATGGTGGCCATTGACAAGAAGATAACCTGATACCCTTTCGCCACTAGCCTAGCCTTGAATGTCTCTACATTTCCATCTGCATATATCTTTCTCTTGAAGATCCATTTATATCCAATAGGTACTATAAGTTTAGGTAGATCTACCAAGATCCAGATTTAGTTCGGGCACATAAAGTTTGATATCTGATATCTGATAGGTATATCTTTGACTTTATTGCCTCTTATCAATTCTTGGAGTCGATATCTGATATCTTCTCGTTATAGGTTCTGGGATCATCACCATGAATCCATTTTTCATAAAAAACATTTCCTCTACATCTTCTAAGATAGTACCTAAGTACCTTCAGGAGGATGGAAAATTCTATTTGACCTACGAGATGGAGAAGGTAGTGAATTATGGATCGGCTTAGACTAACTGGGTTCCTGAGGTTCCTTGGCTCGTTGCTCTTTGGAGACTTTCTCCTTGAGCCTAATCTGTCTTTCGATGTCATCAACTATTTTTAAAAATGGTATGTCAACCCACAATCACACTGTGATTTTTTGGAAGATAGAAGTAATATCCTAATAACTCTTTAGTATATCCAATAAACTAAGCTCTAAGGGATCTAGACTCTAACTTATCCACCACCGGACAATTTCAATTCTGAGATGACACAGATTTTGCTTCTTACCATGCTATATCTCATACGGTGTGGTAGGAATGATTTTAGATGGAACCCTATTAAACTATGTTACTAAAAAAATTTAAGAAGATCTGTGAAGCTCATCATGGATTAGACTATATCTAATAGGATCCAATTTCTTCATTCTAAAACCTCATTAAGTTGAGGCATTCCAGGCGAAGTCCATTATGAAACTATACCATTATTCTTGAGATAGTTTAAAAATTTTTGACTAAGATATTCACCTCCTCTATCTGATCGAAGAATCTTAATGGGCTTTACGATTCACTTTTCTACTTCGTGTCTGAATTTCTTGAACTTTTCAATGGCTTCAGACTTATGTCGTATCAAGTACACATACCCATATCGAGATAGATTATCGGTAAAGATAATAAAGTAGTCATAATTGCCTTTGGTCGGCACATCGAATGGACTGCACACATTTATATGTACCAGGGCAAGTAGGTCTGTGGCCCTTTCCCATGTCCCACAAAAGGAAGCTTGGTCATTTTGCCTTGAAGGCATGATTCACAAATCGGATATAACTCGAAAGTTAACAGACCCATTAGTCCAGATTTCTCCAATTTATTAATCTTGTCTTTAGCTATATGATCTAGCGTAAGGTGCCACAGGTACCTTTCATTAATACTATCTCTAGATCATTTTGATCCTATGGCATTCACATTTTGCTCGACAGACTCAATGACGAGCATTCTTTCAGAAGGTTCTTCTTCCTGCTTATTCTTCAGGCTAGTCAGGTATGCAGGATAGTCCCACTTTCAATGGCCATCGGAGTTGCAGTGGAAATACTTTTTCTTCTCTATGGCCTTCTTCTTCGGCTTGCCCTTTTTTTCTCCTTCTGTTTTCTACTTCTTTGCAGACTTTTTCTTTTTAAAAGACTTTTTCTTGGAAGAAATCTGCTCCAAAGTCAGAACAGAGTTCTTTGAACCCTTCAAGTTTTGCTCAATAATAACCAGCATGTTTATTAACTCGGCCAAGGTGCACTAGAGCTTATTCATATGAAAGTTTATAATGAACTACCTATATGAATCAATTAAGGATTGCAGGATCACATCAATCTATAGTTCCTTATCCATCAAGACTTTGAGCTTCTCAAGCTCTTTAGGTCCTGTATCATTGCCAAACAATAATCTTGGATCAACTATCCATCATGCATTTGCATCTTAAAAAGTCTCTTCGAGACTTGAAAACGTGTTGCACGACTCTATTCATCGAACAACTCTTGCAGGTTCGCCAGCATTCAGTGAGCAGTCCTGATGTCTTCATGTTGGTGCTGCAATTCATCTGACACTAAGCCCAACATGTGGCACTTTACTTTGTTATGATCGTCAGACCACTTCTCATGAGACCTTCTCTAATCAGCAGTTGGATGGGCTGGTAAAGGGGAGGTCCTGGTCTAATACATAGGTCAACCTTTTGAACCCAAAATAATTTTGAAGTTCTTTAGCCAATCCTTGTAAATTGGTCTGGTCAACTTGTGGATATCTAGGATTTGGGTTAGGAGTTTTGATGCAGACATTTTTCTATAGAGAGTCAAAGTTTCTAGCTAGACTTGTAATTTGACTTCACCAATTTATTTAGGAGCTTCATTTTTAAACAAATTAGGCTTCCACTATTTTCTCAGATCCCCACACTCTCTTGATAGAGATGCAAAAATCTCTATGATCATTGATTTCTAATGAATGGTGCGGTCCCACTGACTGGCTCACCACCTCACCTAACAGTTATTGGTGATGGGTCAATCGATGAGTGGACAACTCTTGTCTAATATTTCTTTAAACATGATGCATCCAAACCTAGTCTCTAATTCATAAAGCTCACCATGTCCGAAATATTGGTCCACTGCTTAGTTAAGTCAAATCCACCATTTGCATAAATTGGATTCCTGATTGGATCCCTCACCGTATTCGGAATATTGAGCCCAACCCATCCTCCAACCCATAGCATCCAAAGCCTAATAGATATGGTTGAGTATTTTCGGTGCAACTAAACCACTATATCCAATCGAGAATAATCAACCTCAGAAAGGGCTCGCACATCTACAATGGTGGAAGATCTAGGACTTAATATTTTCTTAGAAAGATTTGATTTGGTCTCTTAAACATAATTAGTCATAACATTTATGACTAACCTAGTGGCATGGGTTAGCTCGAATCGTTAGCCACCTCAAACCAGAATTGGATTGATTCAATCGATCAGGTAAGGGAGATCAGTGGGAGGAATATGCCATTAACTCATCGTAAATGCATTCAAGTTGAGTAGCTTCCAATTAAAGACCACTGGTCGTATTTTTCATACTTACCTTAGATACCAACTTGTCTGATCAGAATTGATCGGGTTAGTTTATAATCCAGACTTGAACCACGGAGCCAAATTAGGTCTTAATTTGATTGACCATATATGACTGTGAGTCGACCTTAATCCAGACTTAATCCTATTAGACTAGTCAAATCTAAGCACTCTTGATCCTACCTAACCAACTTTTGACTTGGTTTGATCAACTGCTAGACCTAATTGAGCTACCCACATCCGAACCCATGATTTATGAAGATGTCTTAGATCTAAAAATTTATAATTTTAGATCTAATTATTTTCATAAACTTAATTCTTAATTAAGTTCAAGGATTTAATAACAAAACATGTATAAAAAAATCTTAAGATTTCAGGATCTAGGATTTTGTAGAAAAATAAGTTTTTGATTTCTGATTAAGGACAAATACGCAGCACCCCTATATGCCATAAGAGCACCCCATCGAATGAAAAGAGAGGATCTTTAAATCCTTCTTACTCTTATGACTAGATGGTCAAGGAGAATATCTTAATCAGAAATATAAACTATACTACAAAACTGTTAGATCTAAAGCATATAACTGTTACATAATTTAAGATCTAATCTATACATATTTTGCATACATCTCATATATTAAATTTAATATTTAAATTTATATTTTAGATCTAATTATATCTGATGTAATATCTAAAAATAAAATTTTAAATGATCTCATTATAAAAATTTTAATCTAGACTACTCATGGCATAGATCTACGGAACTAGTCTAGACATGCATTGCATATGTCATACATATAAAATTTTTAAATGCATCTCATGCTTTCAGATCTAATTATATCACATATAATATCTAAAATTTAACTAATCTAATCACATAATCTTCAAAAAATTAAATAAATATTTCATAAAATTTTTGATCTAGAAAATGAGATTAAACTAGAGATCTAGTCTAGACATATGCTACCTATATCATATATATCAAAATTTTAAATTAGACCTTATGTTTTAGATCTGATTATATCTAATGTAACATCTAAAACTTAAATAATCAAATCATAAAAAATTAAAATAGATCTAATCTAAAATATATTTGAAAACTATCATGATATGGAACAACAGATCTAGACTAGAACATGCATTATTTATGTCAAATATATATATTTAAAACATGCAATTTTTGATTTTAGATCTAATTACATCCTATGTAACATCTAAAAATCAAATAATTAAATTATAAAAAATAATTTTAGATCAATCTAAAGATAGATCTAGAAGCAGCAACCTGGCTCTGATACCAATTGAAGAAAAAATCGAGTTTTCCTACCGTAGGATGCATCTGATCGGATTAGATTTGCAGTGAAATAATTTTTAAAAAAATTTTTATGATTTAATCAAATTTGAAAGTTCTCAAATCTAGTTAGATTGATCTAAAATTAGAAGTAAAATAAAAATAAAAATAATAATAATAATTATCACCTAATCGGGTAAATCGTTTACCCATTATGATGATCTGACGACTGATCCGAGGTTCTGATTGAGTTGCGCACGTGTTCGGCCTCTACCGGTATCCACTCAGGTCAGATCTAAAAGTCTCCTTCTTCTGAATTTGATCTCCAAAGATCAAATCTGATATCTTTCCATAGAGCCTTCAAATCAAACTTTAAGGGCTATGCATTCGTCTCATGAACACCATCGTCTCTTGCTAATCTTCGTGCCAACAGGACTTGATCTTTGCTTGTAGGTTTTGTCCAACTATTAGGCATGGAGAAGAGAAAGAGGATTAGATGAGGGAGGCATGGAGATGGAGATTTTGGTAGGGCTTCGTCATAGAGAATTTTCTATGCACAACAGCTTACGCAGGGTCCTATTTATAGACCTAGTCAAGAGTCCCTTCGCATATAACCTTGAACAGGTTAAAGTTTAATATGCAAAGGACTCTTCCATGATCTCCATGCCCCACACCCCCTTTTTTCAGATTTTTGTCATACAAAAATCAGAAATATGGCATCGAATAAAGGATAAGATAAGTAGATAGCGCAAACTCTTATCTCCCTAAATATTTGAATCAAATTCAAATGCTTTGATCAGTCAAATCAATTTTGAATGGGTGCCTTCTCTTGTCCATCAGGTGTGCATGCCATAAAGGGGTGTGCACTCATAAACTCCATGTAAATCCCAAGGGGCCCCATGCCCCTAGAATGTCTCCAGGGGGCGCATGCCCCTCTCCCTTTCTTTCTTGCAACCGGGTCAACATTTGACCCTTATCTTTTTTCATCTTATGGGATTTAAGACAAAACCTTTTCAAGTCCCATCCAATGGAATTAGGTCAAGTCCTAATCAAGTTAGAACAAGCCTTGATTAGACCAGGACTCGATCCGATTAGATCAAGAAAAATCCATCTAGAATTTTCGGATGAGGGTTGTCCAAAATTCATTTCATGATTTTAGGACAAGCCCTAATCTGGCAAAGACAATCCTTGTCTTATTCCTATCTTATAGGATTTAGGATAAGTCTTAATCAGGCCAGGACAAGATCCAGTCAGATCAAGATAAATTTCTATAGAGTTCTTGGATAAGCCTTGTCCAAATAGTTCTAGAAATTAGTAGGTCTTGTCCTGTTTCCATCCGATGGATTAGGATAAACCTAGATTAGGTTAGGACAAGATTTTTCTGATTTGAACAAGTTTCAGTCAGACTAGGATAGACCCATACAAGGCTTCTGGATGGGCCAAATCCAATTTGGCTCAATCGAGATGATGTAGAAAGACTATAGAAGGAGAATGTTAGGCTCAATCGTGTGCTAGCATAATTTTCTTGAACCTAATTAGATCTAATCTAAATTAATCGAACTGTGTTAGCTTAATTGATGACATCCAGATTTAAATCCTTGTTTGTATGATCCAGTTAGGTTCAATTCTATATGAAAATGGGATATGTCATGATCTCTATCATCGACATCATCAAAATATCTTTCGATGGACCAGAACTCTTTCGATTCATCCAATTAGAATCGTCGATCATCAGGATAATTCTAATTGATCCCAAAATTCATCAGTGACACCTAATAGTATATGATGACAATCCATCAAAATCAAATAGTGAACCTCTCGATGCAGCTACTTGGGTGATTGGGTTCTTCTATCACGAGCCTCGATGGGATTAGGATTAAGGTGAACTCATCAAACCCAACACCCATCATATGAATGAATCATTCGATTCGAGTTCGATGTGAACCTTAATAAAAACTTCTTTCTATTATTTTATACTACCATGGTCATGGACTTTAGGACTCGATCTTATAATCATCATAGGACCACTCCTTCTCTACCGAGGTTGATAGATCCCATCTTGGTGTGATCTAATTTCTACAATGAACATGCTATAGCCAACATACATCTCAGGATTTCGAATGGCTAGGAGATCGAGTTATAGTATGGTCAAACTATAACACCCTTAAGGTGAACTATCAATGCACCTTAGATCAAAGAACCAGATACATGCTGTAGCATCGAGCTAGTTACCAATGAGAAGGCAGTCTTCCTTATGACTGCTTGAGGTGGTCACGCTCAGTGCTCTCGTTCTTTAATGAGTACTTGTACTCTCGCTCCAATGTCTCCACACCATAGACTCAAGACTCATCTATCCTAAGAAAGTGATCGTAAATCGATCTTTCAGATCAATCACCATCCTCGTGATGATCCTATGATTGAAAGCAATTTATGAGTTAATTATGATAACACATACCTTAAATTCTCAACTCTTGAGAATATGTGTTATCATGCCTATTAACTCAATAGATGTATCACAGACACTTTATACACAATGTGATAAAATAAATAATTTTTTAATTAATTTTAAGTCAAAATTATGAAAATGCTTCTAGAAAGTATTTAACAAGTACCAATCAATCTGGCTTCTAGGGCACATATTTAACATTAATCCCTTAAGCTTTCTATTTGATCCATATAGTGAGTCTTGGGCCAATGACTCCCAAATTAGTTAACTTTAGGGCACAAGGTATAAAATATCCCTCGGGCTTACTAGTTTGAATCAAATAGGCTACGAGTTAAAACTAGCTTTATAATGAGCTTCTTTATTCTTTTCATATTTTGATATGAAACTCAATACTTGCTTAGGCAAAGAGACCTGATTATTCAGTGAGAAGTACTTGAAAACTATTTTATTTTAAAAATTTTTTATATATATGAAAAAATGTATAGTTACTTTATACAAGCCCATGAAAAGTAGACTTTTCTTTGATTTTGGTAGAAAAAATAAGAAATATTCAAAGAAAAATTATTTATATTCTAGACTTAACTCTTTATTGGATGGTTTTAATACTTGATTCTTCAGTATCTCACCAATTTTCTAATCTATGCATTAATTTTTTTTTAAAAAATGCTTAGTTCAACTTGATTGTTAAGCGTAATCGGATATCTAAATGCTAAATACTAACTTCTTTGAGAACTTTAAAATTTTAAAAATTTTATTATTCTCCTCCACCAACTTAATCAACATTGTCCTTAATAAAGAAGAAAAAATAAAAGGTGCAATAAAGAATAGGAAAGAATACACCTGTCTCAATATATTTTCAGTCCAGCATGGATCTTTGAAAATTTAGCTCTCCCTCCAACTTATTCAATATGATCTAAAAAGAAAGTAAACTAAAAAGATAAATCAAATGCAAGAAAAATAAATATTAGGTTGTCTCCTAATAAATGCTAAATTTACCATTTTCAGTCAGTGATAAGTATCATAAATTTATTAATAAAAATATTAATTTATATTTATTTTTAAAAATTAATATTAATATAAAAAATAAGTTTATCAATAAAAAGAGTTCATTTTTTTGATCATAATAAAATAAATTTAGAGTGAATTGGAGTTAAAATGAATCCAATATAAATTTTTAAAGAAAAAAATAATAATAAAAATAAAATGAAAAATTGAATTGGCTAAGCCAGCACGCTCAGGCCAGTCAGCATGCTAGCAAGTCGGCCTAGCTAGAAAAGCCGGCCCGCCAGCTTGTAGAGCCCATGCACAGTCCTAGCCTGCTAGCCCACCAGCTATTAAGCTCATCAGTGTACAGTGAACCAATGGTCGGTCCACGAAATCATGCATAGACCACTAGCTTAGCACCAAATAGCAAATCATTGGCTGTCACATGGTGGACCAAGACCTTTAAAGGGTTTACAAAAAAATCATCATGGCATACAAGGGCAGTTTCATAATTTCACAAGCTAAGGTGCGTGGTGATTGGTTGCGATTTGCGGCATACCTGGTCCACGCGATTCATGGGAATAGTAAGTGCACGATCGGATGGTAGCGGTGGATCCCGATCAAGATCGGATGGCCATGGCTTTTTTCAAGTTTGATTCGATTTCCAGCTCACACCCAGCCAGCGACGATCCGATGACAGCGCTCACTCCAGACGCGATCCAACAGTCAAAATAGCTCCCGACGGTGATCCAATCTCTCAGGCATTGATCCAATGGTTTGATTTTCTCCATCAAGCACGATCGGATGGCTAGAGTGTTTTCCTATTCAAATTGGGCTAATTGATGAGCACTTTTAGTATTTTTTTGGAGCTTTGGATCACCATCTAACAGCCAAAACTCATAGGACTTCATATCCAACAATTTTCTCTTGATTTTTTTAACAAACACAGATCTATACACTATTTTAGTCCCACATTGCCTAGCAGCAAAGGCTCCAGCCCTCCAGCGACTATTTAAAGACCCCAGGAATTGATTCAATCATTTGATCCAAGAAAAGCTATGACAAAGGATGGGAGTCAGGCTTTGGCTAAAGGTTGCTTTAAGACAAACGGTGCCGAGAGGAAGAGTTAGACTTCAATGCCATTTTCACGCCACCGCTGATCTGAGATTAAGAGTTTTTTTTTTAGTTTTTATTTTTTTTCTTTTCTTTTCAATTATTGTATCTGAATTCTGAGTTTTAATTTTAATATAAAATTTAGTTTATTATTTTTTAAATATTTATTATTTAATTTCTTACTCTTAAAATTATGCTGCTTTATTTTAATTACTCTTTAATTTTTTTGCAAGTAGATGCTAAGATCTAAATAGTAGATCTTAGTACCAAATTTATTTTTTTGTATCATTTAATTTTTGCAACTTTATTTTCTGACTTAAATTTTAATTTCAAACTCTTTTATTTTCTAAAAAAATTAAAGATTTCAAAATAAAATCTCTGCCTTCCTGTAGATTCGACCCGACTTGCTACTAGCTATGCACTTTAAATTATTTAAAAAAAGTCATAATTAAATTGATAATTATGATATTTTAATGATGGTGTTGACCCCATGATTGATTTTGATGATTACTAAACTTTGAGTATTTGAGTATTTAATCATTTATTTCATGAGTGGATGTAGGTCTTTCTAGGTATTTAAATTGAAGAATTAATCCAAGAAAAAATCTACACAAAAATCATCAAGTCAAGGCTTCAAAAAATTAATTTTTGAGTTTCAGATCTGGTGGTGTCGACCCCAAGGCTAAAGGTATTAATCCCTATCCCGAAACAAAATAAAAAGATTAAAATTTTAAAGTTCAGAAAGTCCAGGTATCGACCCTAGAAGCAAAGGTATCGATTCAGACTTTTGGCATGCATTGGCATGGACTGGCATGCATAGAGGACGACCTCCAAGACAACCCCTATGCCAGAGGATGATCCCAGGGTCGATCTCTACTACATAAAAATAGAAAATAGAAGCTGAATTTTTGAGTGCAGTCCAAGTGCTGACACCTGAGCACAAGGTGTCGATCCCAAATCACAAGATGTCAACCCTAGATTAAAAAGTATTGACCCCTGAAGAAAAGGTGTCAACCCCAATGTCGGGATTGGCTACAATGACTAATTTTTTATACTTTTTCAACGGGCCATTTTCACTCCAATGGCTAGTTCAAGGCTTCCAATGGCTAGTTCAAGGCTAGAATTGATCCTTCAGCCATCATCAAAAATATAAAAGGCTAGAAAAATATTTGAAAAGTAAGATTAAGAGATTTTAAAGTAAAATCATTTTGGATTTAAAAGATTTTCATTGCATATCAAATAGAGAAGAAAAAGAGAAGAACTAAGCTTTGATTTCAAAAGACATTCAAGAGTTATCTTTCACAACATCTCAAGCAACCTCTCAGCATTATTTGAAGAGAAGTGAAGCTTCAAAAAAATTCATATTCAACTACTTCTTTGAGCTTCAAAAAAATTCTTTTTTATTTTTATTCTTGTGCTGAAATTTTTATATCTCGTATATTTATTTCTTTACAAGTTTCTTAGAAAGAAAGAAACTTAGGATGTAGGCTAGTCCAAGCTGGTAATTGGATGGTGTAAAGGTTATGATCGGTGCTTCTTATTTAAAATCAACTAGATTGATAGTGAACCCAAGAAAATTATCGATGTAAGGTTGTGGTTGGTGATCCCGATGATAAGTACCATAAATTCACCAATAAAAGTATTAATTTATTAATTAATTTATATTAATTTTTAAGAATTATTAATCAATTTATATATAATTTTTAAGAAATTCATATTTTTATTAATTAAAAAATTAATTAAAAAATAATAAAAATTAGAAAATAAAATTTTATAAGTAATGGAAAGAACTCATTTTTTTGATCATAACGAAATAAGTTTGAAGCAAAACGGAGCTAAAATGGAAAAGATATGAATTTCTAAAGAAATAAAATAAAAAAATTAATACTATGAAAAATAACATACGGCTCAAATGGCTCAAGCCGCTACGCCGCAGTAGCCGGCGCATCCAAACGCGTCGAGCCAAGCCGACCAAGCCAATGCACCAAGCCATCCATGCTAGCTGACTCAAGACCAGAAGCCATCAGCCGGTCTGCAGCATAGTGTGCACCACTAGCTCAGCAGACACCAACGAATCAAAGCTTGCCACGTGATGGACCTAGACCCTTAAAGGATCCATGGAAATTTATCGTGGCTCACAGGGCAATCTGATCTTTTCACTCGGTAACAAAGGTGCTGATTGGCTGTGGTGTATGGTACGATCGGTCCATGCGGTCCATAAGAACAGTAATTGCGCCATCAGATGGTTGTGGTAGCTTGCGGTTAAGATCGGACAGCTGTGGTTATTTCCGGATTTGATTCAGCTTCAGACTTCACACGGATCACCATCCAATGGTAGTGCTCGATCCAGGGGATGATCCGACGGTCTAGAACACTCCTGGCGATGATCAGGACTCCCGACGCATGATTTACGGTCAGATTTTCTCTATCAACGTGCAATCGGATAGTCAGAATTTAATCCAACCTGATTTGGGCTGATACGCATCCGATTTTGATGATTTTTGGACCGTTGGATTTCTATTGAATGGCTAGATTTCACCAAAATTACTAAAGTCATATCAGAGCTATTTTGATTCAAATTTTATTCAGATTTCTTTGTATTTTGATGATTACAAAGGCTATTAGTTTACATTGCCTTCAAAAATAAATATCCAACCCTCCTAGCTCTATAAAAAGGACCCTAAGCCTCTAGAAATAGATAGATTAGGTGGAAGGAAAGCTAAGGTACAGGATGGAAGCCAAGCTCTGGGTTAAAGGTTACTTCAAAGCTATAGTGCTGAGAAGAAGAGCCAGTCTTCTACGCCATCTCCATGCCTACGCTGATCTACGATCTCCTTCTAATTTTCTCTTTCTTTTTCTTTAATTTTTTATATTAAAATTCTAAATTTTCTTTAATTTTTTGTATTCTGCATCTGAGTTTTAAATTTAATAAAGAAAGTTTTATTGTTCTTTTCAATTCTAGCTCTTTAAATTAATTATTCTTCATTGCTTTTTAATTTTTTTGCAAGTAGTTACTAAGATCTAAATAGTAGATCTTAGTACCAAATTTATTTTTGCATAATTTAAATTATACTTTTATTTATAAATCTATTTTCTAACTATAATGTTCAAAAACTCTTCTTTTTTTTTTCTTTAAAAAAAATAATAATAAAAAAATAAAAGAATCAAAGATTTTAGAAATAAATCATTGATTCGACCTGACTCACTACTCTCTTCATAATTTTTAATTAATTTAAAAAGTAAAGAGTCAGATTTAAACTAATAAACACTGTGTCTTAACGACAATATCGCATTCCTATCAAGTTTTTGGTGCCGTTGCCGGAGACGCATAAAAATTAAAATTTTTTCATTTCTTTGATTTTTTTTACTGCCTACTAATTATTTTTCTTATTTATTTTGCAAAAAAAAAATAGAGAAAAGAACAAGGAAGATTAGGGCACGAACAAAACTCTCAATCCTATTTGGTGAGATCATTCCTAAACCCTAAATCTCTTTCCTTATTTTTAATATTTACTTTATTTTTAAATTAATTAAAAATTATCTACTTAAAGCTAATTAAAAATCTCATCATAAGATTAGAAACCCTAATTGTTTAGAGCATCCATCATATTAGTTTTATTCTTATTTTTTTTTATTTTGGTGATTGCTGGAGGCAAGGTAAGCCTTTTAGAATTTAATTAGTTGCATGCATCTAGTTTAAATTGCATAGAACTCTTTGATTGGATTTTTTTTTTTTTGCATATTCATATTAAACCAAATTAAGGGCACAACCCATTAAACAAGATAAGGTAGGGATTTGATCATCCTTCCTTGGCCCACAAACAACCAACCAGCATCCTGCATTAACCCAAACCTTAACTCTTAAAATCAATTAGACATTAACCCTTAAGGATATTCGAGCTCAATAGGACAAGAAACCCTAAGAGTTGAACCAAGTTAGGGTTAATCAATTTGACTGGTGTCTAGGAAAGTGGTTCAGGGACAATTGGGCCCGAAGAAAGGTGGTTACTTAATTGATTCCATTCGCTTACCTGGCCAAGCACAATTGGTGTCTAAGGCAAGCAACGGAGGGACTCCCACCGATCTTACACTTACCTGACCAGTTGATTGGCTAATCCTCTACTTGGAGGGCTTGAAGGTGATCTTGACAGTTAGGAGCTGTCTAGATCTAGGATAACCCTTAGTCAGGATTGATTGCCTAACTTGTTTGCTAAATAACATCAAACATAAACCACAAATTAACTCTTCTCTCTATCATCTCCAGATTTAAGACTCCTTAGGATCTTTTTTTAGAACCCTCTTCTTTCTTTCTCTCTTCTTTTCTTAAAAAAAAAATAAAAAAAAATTTAAAATATATATATATATATATCTTGAACCATATATCAGATTGCACTAGTACATGCATGGTAGAAGATCGCTTTTACCTGACCTAGTTAAACCAAATCCTGAAATTGAAAGACTAATTCATTTAAGACCAGATAATCAAATGGCTGGAAATCGTGAAGAACCACCTAGGCAGATGAAGGAATACTTTATTCCTTCCACCTACAACCCATCGACTTGCATCCACATACCTGATATCCCTGCTAGCCACTATGAGATCAAGTCGACCACAATCCAGATGCTCCCATCTTTTTATGGGAATGCCAATGAAGACCCTTACAAACATCTGGATGAATTCTTAGAAATCTGCTCTATGGTAAAAATTCAGAATTTTTCTGATGATGCCCTTAGACTGACCTTGTTCCCTTTCTCATTAAAAGATAAAGCCAAGTACTGGCTTGGCACATTAGGAAGAACAATTCAAACATGGGCAGAGATGCAACATGAATTTCTTAAGAAATTTTATCCCATAGGACGAACCAATACTATGAGGCGAGCCATCACAGGATTTGCTCAGCTTCCAGGGGAACAAATTCATGAATCATGGGAAAGACTTAAGGAACTTCTTAGAAAATGCCCACACCATGGTCTATCTAAGTGGCAAATTGTACAAGCTTTCTATGAAGGTTTAGGAGATCAATATAAGCAGATGGTTGATGCATCCTGTGGAGGTGCATTCATGAGCAAAAGTGAGGATGAAGCTTATACCTTATTTGAAATCTTAAGTGAAAACTCTATTAACCATGCTTCATTATCCTCTTATGAAAGATCAATTTCTCAACAAAAATGGGCAGGAATTTATGAGATCAAAACTCCAGAACTTAATTCTAAGATAGACTTGAACATAATAGCACAAAAATTAGATAAAGTCGATCTTATTGCCCAGAAATTAGATCAATTCCTAAATCTAGGTCAACAATCTCCTGCACAATACACACCAGCTTCTAATTATCAGGAGATTTGCTCTATTTGTGCTAGTCCAACACATCATGTAAGCGAATGTCCCACGGCTGCACAATTACCACCTCTTATCCAAGAACAAGTCCAAGCTGCTCAAGGTTACTCCAAACCACTTAATGACCCATATTCAAATTCATATAATCCTGGTTGGAGAAACCATCCTAATTTCTCTTGGAAACCACAACAGACTCAGGCTCAGACTCAAATCCCACCAGTTCAAAATTATCAAAATAGGCCCCAGTACCAGAACTATGCCTATAATAAGGGACAACCTAGTCAGTCTTCTCAACCACTGCATTATAATCAGCCCTCATACCCACCTCCTCATCAACAGACCAATCTAGCCGATGATAAATTCAATCAACTTCAACAATTAATTCTAAGCCAACAACAATCAATTGCCAGGCTAGAAGCTCAAATAGGATAAATAGCTGAGTCTAGCATGAGGAGAGAACCGGGTCAATTACCAAGCCAACCAATTGCAAATCCTAAAAATAATCCATCCAATGTCTATCAACCACCTGGATTTACTCATCCATCTAACATTCCACCTAAGAACCCCCAATTAGAAAATGCCAAAGCAATATCTGAACTTAGAAGTGGTAGGATTCTTAAGGACCCATATCAAGACCAGGTGATAGAGGCCAATACTGATGTTAGCCAAGATGAGAAATTTGAAGAAGAGGATAATCATATAGAAGAACCCATACACAGATGAATTAGCTGAGACATATAAACCCAAAGCCCCATTCCCTTCGGCCTTAGAAGCAGGCTCTTCTCGCAAAAAGCAAGAAACACGCAACAAGGAGCTAATGGAACTATTTAAACAAGTTCATATTAATTTACCCCTCCTCGATGCAATTCAGCATGTTCCAGCCTATGCTAAATTTCTTAAAGAACTCTGCACCCAAAAGCGTGAGCCACGAACCACCAAAAGAGTTATGCTATCCGAGGATGTAAGTGCGGTCCTGTTAAATCCAATACCTCAAAAGATGAAAGATCCTGGTGCACCCTTAATTTCATGTGTTATAGGAGGTATAACCTTTAACCGAGCATTACTAGACTTAGGAGCTAGTGTAAACCTACTTCCAACCTCGGTTTATGAAAAATTTGGGATTGGAGAATTAAAACCCACATCAGTTCATTTTGCAATTAGCTGATAGATCTATAAAAACACCGCGTGGTTTGATTGAGGATGTTCT
This sequence comes from Cocos nucifera, assembly GCA_006176705.1. Lineage (NCBI taxonomy): Eukaryota > Viridiplantae > Streptophyta > Magnoliopsida > Arecales > Arecaceae > Cocos > Cocos nucifera. Next base: position 4,855 of record QRFJ01005037.1, on the reverse strand, counting down.
AGTTAGAGTAGACAAATGTTATTTTCCTGTAGACTTTCTCATACTTGACATGGAACCATCCCAAGAGCTGAACCAAAATCCCATAATTTTAGGACGTCCATTCTTAGCAACTGCCAATGCCAATATCAACTGTAAAATGGGAGCTATGGACATTTCTTTTGGGAATCAAAAAGTAAGAATTAATATTTTTAATACCCCAAAGTACACCCAAGAGGAGGAAGACTGCTTTGTAATCAATCAGGTAGATGAAATAGTTGAATCTAATTCCTCCTTAGATTTACTGCAAGATGATGAACCCACTGAAGAAACTCAAACCCAGGAAGTAAATGCCCTGCTTAATTCACCTCAACCATCACATTCATTACCTTGGTCAGTGAAAGTTGAGCCCTTACCCGAGCGAAAAATTGAACCATTACGTCCTTCAATTCAGGCCCCACCACAACTTGAACTAAAACCTTTACCTGAATCACTTAAGTATGTATTTTTAGGATCAAAGAAAACCCTACCAGTAATAATTGCTTCCAACTTAACTACTGAATAGGAAAACCAATTGGTAAATATTCTAAAAACATATAAGGAGGCCATAGGGTGGACCATCGCCTGATTTAAAAGGAATTAGTCCATCAATATGCATGCACCATATTTATACAGAAGATAATGCCAAACCAACTCGAGAGATGCAAAGACGGCTTAACCCTAACATGCAAGAAGTAGTCAAGAAAGAGGTAATTAAATGGTTAGATGCTGGAATTATTTATCCTATCTCTGACAGCCACTGGGTGAGTCCCACACAAGTTGTTCCAAAGAAATCTGGACTTACGGTTGTCCGCACTGAACATGGAAAACTTAGTACCAACACGACTTTCCACTGGGTGGCGTGTCTGCATAGATTATAGAAAACTCAATACAACCATCTCGAAAAGATCACTTTTCCTTACCCTTTATCGATCAAATCCTAGAAAGACTAAGCAGGCCAACAATACTTTTGCTTTTTAGATGGATACTCAGGATACAATCAGGTAGCAATCTATCCAGGAGATCAGGAAAAAGACCACCTTTACATGTCCCTATGGAACCTTTGCTTTCCGTAGAATGCCATTCGGATTATGTAATGCACCTGCGACTTTTCAAAGGTGCATGATGTCAATATTTTCAGACATGATAGGAAGATTTCTTAGAAATATTCATGGATGACTTTTCAGTCTTTGGAGAATCTTTTGAGAGTTGCCTCAACAATTTGAAGAAAATATTAAAATGATGTATTGAGGCTAATCTAGTGTTAAGCTGGGAAAAGAGCCACTTCATGGTTCAAGAAGGGATCGTTTTAGGACATATAGTATCTAAGAAAGGGATTGAGGTAGATAAAGCTAAAGTTGAACTAATTTCTAAACTTCCTCCTCCCACTTCTGTCAAACAAATTCGATCTTTTCTTGGTCATGTAGGATTCTATCGTCGCTTCATCAAAGAGTTCTCTAAAATTTCTCGTCCTTTGTGTAATCTGCTCGCTAAGGATGTTTCTTTTAACTTTGATGAAAATTATCTTAAAGCTTATGAAATCTTAAGAGAAGCTGTGACCAAAGCTCCAATCATACAACCTCCTAACTGGTCACTACCTTTTGAAATTATGTGCGATGCCTCAGACTTTGCCATAGGAGCTGTCCTGGGCCAAAGGGTAAACAAATGTCCTGTAGTGATCTATTATGCCTAGTAGAACTCTGAATGAAGCACAAATGAATTATACCACCACTGAAAAAGAGTTGCTAGCCATTGTGTTTGCCCTAGAAAAGTTTAGATCATATCTATTAGGATCAAAAATCATAATTTACTCGGATCATTCAGCCTTGAGATACCTGCTCTCAAAGAAAGATGCTAAACCATGATTAATTAGATGGATCTTACTGCTACAAGAATTTGATATTGAAATTCGAGATAAGAAGGGATCTAAAAATGTTGTAGCAGACCATCTATCTAGGATCCTAGTTAAAGATAGTGAACCTGTATCAATCAGAGAATCTTTTTTAGATGAACAATTGTTAACAGTTTCACATACAAAGACTCCTTGGTTTGCAAATATTGTCAATTACTTAGTCATAGGACAAATTCCTGATGGCTGGTCTAAGAATGAAAAGGATCGATTCTTTGCTCAAATCAAATATTATTTTTGGGAAGATCCTGAGCTTTTTAGAATTTGTGCTGATCAAATCATTCGTAGATGTGTTCCTGAATCTGAACAATGGAGTATCTTACAATTTTGTCATACCCTTGCTTGTGGAGGACATTTTTCTGGATGAAAAACTATGGCCAAAGTATTGCAGAGTGGTTTTTATTGGCCAACATTATTTAAGGATGCCCATACTTTTAGTCAGGAGTGTTTTAAGTGTCAAGCCTTAGGGAATATTTCAAAGAAAGACATGATGCCTTTGAACCCCATCTTAGTAGTAGAAATTTTTGATGTATGGGGAATTGATTTTATGGGACCTTTTCCACCTTCCAATGGATTTGAATACATTTTGGTAGCTGTCGATTATGTTTCTAAATGGATTGAAGCAATAGCAACACGAACCAATGATCATAAAGTAGTCTTAAAATTTATTCAGAAGAATATCTTTTCTAGGTTCGGATTTCCACGTGCTATCATTAGTGATGGAGGTACCCATTTTACAAATCACCAATTTCGAACTTTATTATTACGAAAATATGGGGTGACACATAAGATAGCTACACCATACCATCCGCAAACAAGTGGCCAGGTAGAAGTCTCTAATAGGAAAAATTAAGAATATCTTACAAAAGACTATTAGGCCTGATCGAAAAGATTGGTCAGATCGATTAGATGATGCATTATGGGCCTATAGGATAGCTTATAAAACCCCTATTGGAATGTCTCCCTATAGATTAATCTATGGAAAAGCATGTCACCTTTCGGTAGAACTTGAACATAAAGCATATTGGGCAATAAAATAATTAAATTTTAATTTAAACAAAGCTGGTTCCAATCGGATGTTACAATTGAGTGAATTAGAAGAATTAAGGCAAGAAGCTTATGAAAATTCAAAAATCTATAAGGAGAAAATGAAAGCCTTCCATGATAAACATATTTCAAGGAAAACCTTTGAACCAAATCAACAAGTCTGGTTATTTAACTCAAGGCTTCGATTATTTCCTGAAAAATTAAAATCCAGATGGGATGGACCTTACATAGTTAATCATGTATTCCCACATGGTGCAATCAAACTCTATGATCCCAGGACTAAAAATTTTTTTAAGGTAAATGGCCAAAGGCTTAAACCATATATCGAAGGGATATCATTAAATCGAAACATTGATCAAGTATAATTAATAGAACCATAATGAATTAAACTACATTTTGTCTGGCTGAAGATAATAAACTTAGCGCTTATTGGGAGGCAACCCAATACTTCTTGAATCTAATTTATTCTTTTTAGTTTCTTTTCTTTTTAGGCTAAGCTGGAGAAAGACCAAAAAGCTGGAGAAGGATCATAAGCTTCAAGACCCATGCTAAATAAATAAACATAATTTACACCCTTTTATTTATTTTTCCTCTCCATTGAGGATAATGTCAATTCAGTTGGGGGAAAAAAAAAAAAAAATAATAATAAATAAAAATAATAAAATATAAAAAAATAAAAAAATAAATAATAAAAATAAATAATATATATAATAATAATAATAATAAAACTATTTTGAAAATTTTTGGATAAACCATATTTTAGGAAAGAGAATCTTAAGCAAAATAAACTAGGAAAAAGTAATAAAGTTAGAAAGTATTAACTAATAATGGTAGCGAGTTAAGAAGCAGATTACTTGGTCAGACCATTAGCAGCCTACTTAGGTCATTTAAAGGCTAACAGCACTTCTAATTGCACATGCACACTAATGAAGCACAGTAGGTGTTGATTATAAGGCTAAATTGAGGATTCAATTATCACTAAAAATTGATGGTTTATATATACTTCAATTAAAGAAACTTGAATTTAAGGAAAGAGCTACCTGCTTAAATAAAAAAAAAAGTGCAAAACACAGAGTATATGTGGATTGCCCTAAACTAGAACTCTGCACCTAAGTCAAGTGTAGAAGTTCACATCAAATGGTGAAGGAAAGGCCAGGATGCTCAGCACAATTTTCAAAAAAAAAAAAAAAAAAGCAGTGTGAAAGCTACCTTAATTCATGCACTTAACTTGGGAGTATATAGAAAACTAACCAAAATAGGTGATAAAAGAAGATTCGTTTGTCCTTTGAATCAACACCCAAATGCTAAGTTAGTATTCACGAAACCAAGTGCTGAAAATCTTTAGATGAACTCTAAGAAAGTTTCTGATTAATCTACCATGAAATTTACTTCTGAAACTCAATACTTAGTTAGTGATATTGTCTAAACTTTTGATGTTAAATCCTAGATCTATTCTTGTAAAGAAGGATCTCAATGAAATATGGTAATTGATCTAAATTAAATTCTTTCTTTACTAGAGGATGAGCAAAGCTTAAGTTGGAGGGGGTGATAAGTATCATAAATTCATCAATAAAAGTATTAATTTATTAATTAATTAATATTAAATTTTAAGAATTAATGATTAATTTATATATATTTTTAAGAAATTAATATTTTTATTAATTAAAAAATAAATTAAAAAATAACAAAAAAGAATTTAATAATCAATGGAAAAAGCTCATTTTTTTAATCACAATGAAATAAGTTTAAAACAAAATGAAGCTAAAATAAAGAAGATATGAATTTTTAAAAGAAATAAAAAAAATAGTATGAAACCTACCTAAATTCATGCACTTAACTTGGGAGTATATAGAAACTAACCAAAATAGGTGATAAAAGAAGATT